>JAIUZE010071303.1:0-21111 GCA_022085475.1 Heliosperma pusillum | reverse complement strand
ATATATTGTATTGCCTATCTTTTCTTATCGTAACTCACATGTATATCTATATATGCATGCTCTACTTTTGTATATCCTTATATGTACGTTAAAGGTGATATGGCTGGGAGAACCCGGAGTTACTCCCCACTGACTGTGGCGTTCATGTTTTTCATGAATGAACAGGTTGCTTGCTGGATGCCTTTTTGGATATGATGTTTTGGGGTTCGGGTGTGAGCTAGCGGGCGTTGTCCCTGGAAGTTTTCACCTCTAGACGATATTAGCTAGTTTTGCTAAACACTTGTTCTTTGCTAACATTTTAAGAGACCCCGTCTCTTTGTTGTATTTCCTTACTTAGTTGTAATATTTTGACACTCCTCGTGTTATATAACTTGCATGTTTAAAGGTTTTTAAAATACCGTATTTCCGCATATCTTTTCACATGCTTGTATGTTTTATCTTTCCGCATTCGTGAGGGTTGTCACAACCATGATCGGATCGTAGAGCTTTAATCTTTTTATTCAATTGGTTTTCTACTTCATTTTGAAATTCTTTGAATTTTTCAAAAGCATCACTTTTATGCCTCATCAAGTAGACATATCCATATCTACTTAAGTCGTCGGTAAAAGTAATGAAGTAGTGATAACCACCTCTAGCTTGGATAGTCATTGGACCGCATACATCCGTATGTATAAGTCCTAATACTTCACTTGCTCGTGTCCCTTTTTCCCGTAAAAGGAGCACGAGTCATCTTGCCTAGAAGACAAGATTCGCATACACCATAAGATTCGTAATCGAATGGTTTGAGTACTTTAGATGAAACAAGTCTCTTTATGCGTCGTTCGTTTATGTGCCCTAAACGACAATGCCAACGGTATGATTGATTAGGTTCACCTGTTTTGAGCTTCTTGTTTTCTACATGATAGACCTCTTTTGCAATATCTAGAACATAAATACCTCCAATAGAAATGGCCTCGCCATAAACCATTTCATTAAATGAAAAAGTAGAACAATTGTTCTTAATACAAAATGAAAATCCTTCCATGTCTAACACGGAAATGGAGATAATGTTCTTGGTAAGAGTTGGTACATAATAGAAATTATTTAAATACAACTCTAAACCATTCGGCAAAAGAAGAACGTAGGTGCCCACGGATTGCGGCTACAATGGCGCTACCTTAGCTTCCATTGCCCATGCGCAGGTCCACGCACCCTTGTCTAGTGCTTGCGCGTCCCTCAGCCCCTGTACATGATTACAAAGGTGAGAACCACAACCGGGATCAAATACCCAAGAAGATGTACTAGCAAAGTTAATATTTATCATATAGAGTGATGAAAGAATTTTACCTGACGTTGTCACACAACCGTCCTTCTTGTCTTTCAAGTATTTGGGGCAATTGCGTTTCCAATGCCCTTTGCCATTACAATAATAGCAATCCGCCTCCGCGTGTTTGTTGATTTTGGGCTTGGGCTTATAAAAGACCTTGCCCTTTCCCTTGCCGGATTTCTTGAAAAGAGTCTTACCCTTTCCCTTGTCTTTCCTCACCCCAAGGTTCATGTTCTTCATTTTCATGGAAAGAACATCCTTGGGTTCACTCCCACTAGCCTCCATGTCCCTCTCCGCTTGGGTGGGGAGTGCATGGAGTTCATGGAAACTCTTGTCCATGCCATTCATGTTATAGTTCACCCTAAATTGGGTGAACTTAGGTGTGAGTGAATGAAGGATTTTACCCACCACCAATTGCTTCGGAATTTTGCACCCTAGGCGCTCTAAGGTGTCCGCGTGCTCAACCATTTTGAGCACGTGTGGGCCAACCTTTTGGCCCCTTTGTAGCTTAGTGCCAAAGAATTTCGTAGCCGCCTCATATTGAAGAATTTGGGGGGCTTGCGAAAACATCGACGTAATCCTCGTGAATATTGCATATGCACCGAGAGATATGAATTGGAGTTTGAGTTTTGGTGAGATTGACCAAATCAAGACATTCTTGATGTCATTGGCAACCTTTAAATAAAGGTCATATTTGGCCCGAACCACCGCGGACGATCTAGGCGCGGGTTCGGTGGGGGGCTCTTCGACCAAGTAGCGAAGCACGTTATCGGATACCGCGGCGCTCTTGATCGTTGATTCCCATTCAACAAAGTTACTTCCGTCATCTTTTAGGACACACTTGTCCATGACGGATCTAAACCATGAGTCCTTACCCAAGGTTGCATTGTTTGATGATGTTGACATTGTGCGAATATGGTTACTACAACAAAAAGAAATATATAAATATTCATTGTTAATTTACTTGAAAAACATTTTAACAAGTTTAGCTTTTATATAATAACCTCTCACTAAATTATATAAATGATTCCAAGACCCATCTTTAAATAAAAATAGTCATCGCATGCTACCTTTATCTAGAAATAGTAAGTCATTACTTGACTAATTCTACTCTTAGAACTCTTGGTTGACGGATTTCAACTAAATCCATCTCCAAGTCCCAAGATAACGCTTAGCTCGTTGAGTCCAATCCAATTTTAGCTTGTGATCGTATCACCCTACTTACCCGAGTTAAAAAAGGACCAACGAGCGTGGTAGCCCTAATGAACACGGGATTCATATGTGTTACTAATTGGTAAGGCTAATCTCAATTTTTAAATATGTGAGAGATCTTGTCAATTTAGTTATTAATTCCCTATAAGTGAGCTAAGTCGGTGAATTGTGAATAACGTTGAATTGACAATAACGGAAAATAATATAAAATGCATGTGTGACGATTTTGGCATGAGCGGAAATAAAGCAAGCAACAAGCAACGGAAAAATCCTACTATGGCCACCTAGATAATCAAACTAACTAGATAATTACAAATTCGGAAACCAACTCCTTGGTCCCTTGCCTCTTCACTTGGAACACCTTCCAAAATTGGCAACGTCTTGAGGGAGTCACCGATCTTCATAAAAATAATTACAAATATACAAATATACAAATTCCTATTATACATTTATTCTATAAAATGAAATTATTAAATTATACAAACCGGCGATACGAGATCGCAATAAAATTACAACCAAACCGTTATTCCCTTACATTACGGGTAATAACGATTAAAAATGACTAGGTCATACTTGGTACAAAATTTGCATAAATTATTAAATAAACGACATTCATTCATTCAACCATAAATTAAATAAATTGCTGCAAAATTCATGCCAAAATCGTCCTAGATTCAATTCATGCTCATTGTAGCTCGATTTACTGTTTTTTTTTTGTTAACACGGGTGTTTGATTTTTAACCATTAAAAATCAATATCAACATTTAAATCTCATTTAAATTCAAAATAATTAACTAAACTATTTTAGAACTCAAAATTAGTCCCTACTAATTTTGTTGGTCATTAATTAGATTGATTTCATTTCATTTGCTAAATATAACGGTTTAATCATAACAATTATGAAATAAACCCAAAATAAAATGTAAACATCATAAAAATTTGAAACAAAAATTTTGAACATTCTGGTACATTTCCAGGAACTATAAAAATAAAAACATTTGCTCAAAAATTTAAATTAATTTTATGAACAAATAGCTTTGTATTTAATAGTTTTATCAAATAAAAATCATTAAATATAGTAAAACAGTGAAACAAATTATGAAATTTCACCAAGATGATCAACATCATAATTTTAAATGTACCAAAAATTTTCAAGACCAGAAATGGACGTTTCAACATTATGAACATTATGATCTCATATTATCGACTTTTATCGTATAAAAATTAATAAACATGAAATACTTAATTAAAAGTCACGAAATTTTACATAAAAAATGTAAGACATGCATGTGAGATCATATTAAAATTTCATAGCCAGAATAAACATCAAACTATTTTTAGTTAACTTTTAACTCATAAAATGCATGTTAACTCGGTTTAAAAGCCAAAAAATCAAAATAAATAGCAAATCAATCCATATAATCACGAAATTTGACCACAAATATTTTGAGGTCAGTAGGTATACATTCACCAAAACATTTTGTCAGAATCATATTTTAACGCAAAATGTTTGATTTATTAGTTATCTTATAACTTTAATAAAAATTGTCCAAAATGAACATGCATGCTACAAGCTAGCTCTGATACCACATGAAAGTCCATAGACCTTAATTAGACTCCTCTAATTAGTTACTAAATTAATTGTTAATTTAGAATTTAATGATCTATGTAACATGCATGCAAATATAAAGACATTAAAATAAAAAGGAGAAATTTCCTCACATTGAGATGGAAATAATATGGGCACAACAAGAACTCCTTCTTGTTGTTCTTGAGCTATTAATATGGATGAACACAAATAATGTCCAAAATAGAAGATCTCCTCCAATTTGCACCAAGATGACACCAAATAATCTACCCTTATTATTAACTAGATAATAAGATAGATATTATACTACTAATATTAGAATATATTACTACACTAGTAATACTTAGTAAATATTAGTATTTGAGAGTTTTAGTGAGAGGAAGAGTTTTTAGAGAGAAGTGTGAATAATGCACAAAATGAAGTAAGTGAAAAATGAACAACTATTGTTCATTATAAGGCCACTATGGCCGGACCATCACATGCAAAATGGCCTCTTATTTTATTTAATTTATTCACATGCAAATAAGGTGGAGTGTAGGAAATGTTAGTATGATTAAAGTAGGTAATGTCACAATCAAAAGGAGAATTGTGTAAGAAGAAAAGAACAAAATCATTTCTTCCTACATGTGCGATAACCGGCCACAAGAGCCTTATTATGGTCCATTTTGATTTTTGATATTTGTCCCACAAATACTTATTAATCATATGCTTAATTATCTTGTATAATTAATTGTTAATTTGATCATATAACAATTATATGACACAAATAAATGAATAATATGTACGTAACATTTTAAGTAATATTTTACCATTATATCAATATATAATGGGTCCCACAATGCTTAGTTAATTTATTTTACAACTCCTTGTAAATATAATTAACTAATTACCTTTATCTCAAAACCTCAACTAATTTAGTAATTTAACGATTAATTACTAAGTTAAATCTTATTTAATCATATTAAAATAAGATATAAATTTATTAGTCAATTATCGCATAATTGAAAAAATAAACTTAATCGAATTTGAGTTCTTAACTCAATTTCTAACAATTAACTCTCGTACATATCAAATATATGTAATGGACTAATTAAGTGTATCATATACATATAATTAGTTACTATTTGGATTTCATCCTTTAGGTGTGACCGAAAGGGATCAGTTGATCACCGCCGTCATACGACAATAACGTCAAACTCTAGTCAGTCAACCGTTTTTGATTTACGTTAATCAATTGACTAATCATATATATAGTCAATAAATATCCCAATTATATTCCTTAATGAGATTTATTAAGTGGCGCACTATTGTGGAGGACACCTACTCCAACAATACGGTCCCAAACAAGCACCGAGAGCATGCTACACCGTACTTCGCTCGTATCTTCTCACCTACGGTTTTGTTACCTCACTCTCCGACCCCTCTGTATTTATTTACAAAAACAACTCTGTTCAAATATATGTTCTTGTGTACGTCGACGTATCATTGTCACCGGACCGCACCCAGACCACATCTCCACATTTATCACCACCATCTCACACAAATTCTCCCTCAATGATTTGGGACCGTTATCCTACTTTCTAGGTATTGAAGTTACTCCCACCACTCACGGCCTCCACCTTAACCAAACAAAATACACCTCTGATCTTCTCCATAAATATAATATGCAGGAGTGCAAACCAATGCCAACACCCATGCTCTCCCACCCGCCACTCACTAAGGAACCCACTGCCCCTATAGATAACGAAACTTATTATCGAAGCATAGTCGATAGCCTACAATATCTTTCGCTCACTAGACCCGATATTGCATATCCTGTCAACAAACTTGCCCAATACCTACACCATCCCACGGCCTCCCACTGGGCAGCCCTAAAACGAGTCCTTCAATACCTCTATGCCACTATCCACTATGCTCTACATCTAAACAAAGACTCCCCTCTCCGTTTACATGCATTCTGTGATGCAGATGCAGATTGGGCAGGCGATCCCGATGACTACATCTCCACCACAAGCTTCGTTGTCTACCTTGGCAACAATCCACTCTCATGGGCCTCAAAGAAACAAAAGGCCTTGTCCTGGTCCTCTACTGAGGCTGAAGTCCGAGCCATTGCCGACACTACCGCTGAAGTCCTTTGGCTCACTTCGCTCCTCAAAGAACTCGTTGTTCAAACCCCCACCTCATCCACCATTTTTTTTTTATAATCTCAGCGCCACCCACTACTCCGCCAACCCTGTCTTTCACTCTCGTATGAAGCACCTAGCATTGGCTTTTCACTTTGTCAAAGAACACGTTCATAATGGCATCATCCGCATACAACACATTAATGGCACAGACCAACTACCGACACCCTCACCAAGCCACTGCCCAAACAACGCTTTCTAACTACTTACCTCCAAGATCGGACTTTGAGGACGATCATCCATCTTGCGCGGGAATATTGAAGATACTCAACCAAAGTCGTAATCTTCTATGTATAGCAACAAACACATGTATCAAATCATTCCCTTAATTGTATCAATTAGGCAATATTAACAGCTATACAATCTTCTCATATATGGCACATATCACGTTTGATTGTGCTCCATTATAGGCTAAGATAATTTCCTGTATTTGTATATAAAGATATGTAATTGTAATCTATTAATCATTCAATACAACCCACTATTCTTACATTCTCTTCATCTCATGTTAAAATGTGATATCATTCAAGTGGGTTTAGTTTCCGGGAAGTGTCTTGTAGCCTGTAGGGATAGAGTTTTCGTTATATGTTCGATCTCAAAAACCTTTATTTATTTATCTTTTTTATTGATGAAACACAACATGATCAATGAGTCAACATGATTACGAAATAACAATTGCACACAACTTAAAAGGGCTCGATTTCTGGCTAAGCCGCAACAAGCTTATTCGTAATAGACGGGACAGCCTTTGCCATGTTCGTGCCTCCAACACCGTTACCACAATCCTGAGGACCATCGGTACCGCTCTTAACCATACTTCCACCACATTCTCCAGCCCCACATGTACCGCAATTGATGCCGCTCTTGACCATACATCCACCACATCCACCACAGCCGCCACAGCCACCACTCTCGATCCCGCTCTCAATCATGCCACCACATTTGCCGCCACCGCAACCACCACATCCAGTGCCACCACCACAACCACCGCAACTACTGACATTTGATTCACACGAGCCACAAGCAGAACCACATGTACCGGCGCCTGTCTCGACCGTACTTCCACCGCATTTTCCGCTGCCACAGGTACCACTACAGGTAGCGCTCTCAACCATGCCACCGCATTTGCCGCCACCGCAATTGCCACAACCACCACAATTATCGATCTTCACATCAGAAATACAATCTTCATGTTTGCATGAGCTCCCATTTTCTCCATTGCACTCGTCCAGTACCACTTCAACTTCAGCCTGCAATGTGTCATCAGTACATCCCGGAGCTGCTGTCTCTTTGTCGCCACTTTGTGCTGTGAAAACACTGCATCCTTCATTTCTCAAGATATCAGAGAGTATGGACCCTAAGATGATGCCAGGTAGGGCTATCCATTCATCGATTGCCTGTTTACAAGCAAAAGCGTGAGATTACCCAAAAATAAAGAGGTAGAAACAACAAATATTATACAACTCTCAAAGCAGACCTTGACAGTTCCTAGGTTCAAGTCGAATAATGCAATTGCCTTTCCATATGGATACTCTGCAGAGAATTCGATAGCAGTTATGAACTCTTGTTCAAATCTTTGATTTCCACATTGGCGGGGTTCAAATTCCAGTCTTCTTCCAGGGAAGAGTTTCACCTAAACAATGATTATTCACAAGTTTTGAGTTACTATCAATGTTTGCTTGACCTACCAAATATGTTGCGAATATGTTGCAGTTTACTTGGTTAATCTAAAGAACAAACAATTACGCAAAAGTCTTTACCATCTTACTGCCAACGAGCTCAAAGAGATGACCATCACTTTCAGAACTGTTTTGAAGCTTGAAGAGACCATGCATTCCTTTTATAACCCAATAATTTTCAAGAAATTCTGCCACTTTGTGCTTTTCACCAGAGTCCGTGATGCAATGTACCTCCCTTAATGAATCACGGGAGCAGTTTTTCGCATCCTTCACTATATTCCTGAAATTCAATGATGCCCACTCACACTGTAAATTTAACATATCAAATTTGGATAGATTTGTTTCGAGAACGACAAATTAGCAGCACTATCAGTGGTGAAACAGAAAATATGGAAATCCGACCTATTAGCTTGCATAAAAACAAAATGGGAGAAGAAGATTGGACTATGTGATCCTAGGTTCAAGAATGTTACTCTGTCCCATTCATTTTTATTTTACCTTTTGTATTCTTTGTGAGGAGTATTTTAATCAAAAGTAAACAAATGAGGAGGGAGTATAAAATTGCTGAAAGCTTTATTAGGGCTCTAAACTATACCAATAACAAAAAGCTTCAGAAGCTCCAAAATTGATCGAGCATCACAATCATGACAACACACGAGGAGCAACAAACCTTCAACATAAAATTGGAATGCATTACAACACGCAGATCACATAACCCTTGCTATTATCTTACAAGATATAGAAATGGGCTAATTATTTTGAGATGTATAGAAACAGAAACAAAGACTATATACATGGGAGGGAGGGTGTATTACAAAGTCAGTAGATAATTTACCTCAGCTCAAGGCTACAAATATCCTTCCCATCAGCAGAAACATATGTCTGGCTCTTAGCAAGATTAACCTTCCTGATTTTTAGAAGTGGAAGAAAGCAAGAACTCTTGAAAAAAGGAAGTGAGTCATGAGACGAGTCCAGATGAAATATTTGTGGTGCTGGTGTTGGAGGAGTAAACGAAACAGCAACACGAAGAAGGATTGGCTCAGAAATTCTGAGACCAGAAACTGGATCCACTGAGAGCCATTTATCTGTCGAAAGTTGAGTCTGAGAAGACACCAATTCTTGCAGAGAAAGAGAGCAAGAACCAAGGATCTTGGATGATTTGAGTTTTAGTTTGCCAGCAGGTGACTGATATTTTAGTTCAAAGAGAAACTCTCCCGTTGGTTCACAATGAAAATAAGCAACCTGTTTTTCCCCAGACTCAGAAAATATACTCAATGATCTTTTGATGTTGAAGAGATTATCAGACTGTTTCTTACTGAATGAGACAACAAGGTTATCTTTGTGTCCCTCTGGTAAATTCTTGATTTCCACAAACTCCAAAAAAACCTGTCAAAGAAATATTCAGCTCAAAGTTAAAATGAATGTAAAATGTTGATGATGCAATAACACATATTATTTCTGCATTGATTTGTTTGAGACAGTTAATCTGACAAGCAAGGTCCAGAAGTCCACAATCTTAGGCTTTCATTTGAGATGCCAACCGGGTCTAAAACTTTGCAATAGACAATTTATGTACTTGAATAGATTATTCCCCGTGTGTGATCCCGTATGCGTGAAATGTTATCATTGTTAGAAAGGGTGCAATGCGAGGACCAGACAGGTACATAAGAGAATAGTGTTGCGAATATCATATTACCTCCACGGCTTTCCTTTCTGAAAGGTGTATTGGTTTGTCAAAAAATTTCATTGCATGGATTTCCTCGTGCTCATATCTGAATTCAGAAGGAACTTGGGTGACTGGAGTTGGGGTACTTCCTCTATACATTGCACCAGCCTTCCAATACCTTGTGCCAAAGGTCTCTTCCCACTGCTTAGTAGTTTCTGAATGTCCAGTGTCTAGTTTACTCCCTTTTGTTCTATCAGAGTCAGTATCGTCATGCTGTAACACCCTGCCAATTAGTTTGACGAGGTCCTTGCAGTAAGAAGTTGGATGTAATTGATGTGTGTGCCACATTAGATCAACATCATAAGCAGGAACACAGAAGCGATCAACGCCCATCTTCATGTTTGTTTTTATAAGATGCAGAAATCCTTTATATCTGGCCTCTGCTTCTTGAAGAAAGAGATCATCAGACATGTAAGGTCTGGAGACCTATTAAACAAGCAATCGATCAGTAAAGCAAGTATAAAACCACCGTTCATAAGCGGAGTATTAGACAAGTTCGAAGTAATGCTGCAAGAAAATTAAAACCCCTTGCCAAGCAAGCTTATACCTCGAACTAAAAAAATTACAAAGATAAATAACAAGAGCTGAACCACGATGTGACCCCATAACAGCTTTTCACTCAGACGACATATGGATCTCTTTTAATATTTATGTTCATTATTAATAAGGGAGAGATCATGATTAACTACCAAAACTCAAAACACCAGTTACCTGAAAAGTGAAAGAGATTTGTCTTTTAACTGCAGAAACGAGATCATAAGTGGTAAACTTTTCACCTTGAGGATGCAAAACATCCTCGGGATATGATCTAGTTACGTCTAGCTCATAAGGCTCCTCAGGGTACATTTTGTTCCATATTTCCTTACTCTTGCTCTTTGATGTTGCTTGAACTGATGATATGACATTACGGTTGCCAAGGATTCTTCCATACAGCTTTTGACAATCTAATTTATATCTAATCTGTGTGACAAAAAGCATGTCATAGAATTTTAATCTTTCAAAATTTAGAAGAATAATTAAATACATTATTGAATCCAAAGATATGTCAAGCTGAAAAATGATGGTGTCAAGAGCCATACCGGGTTCAGCCTATGGCAATGCCAAATCCATTCACAATCAAGAGGAACAACCAATGGCTCTTCAAATACCGGGTTCTCCAAATATTTGGCAAGCAGAGGAAGCCAAAAAGCATTGTACCTGAAAAGAGCATGCTGAATATGAAATATACATGTATTAAAAAAAGTTCTAAATTTTAGTTAATTAGTTCGTATTTATAATTTAGACGAATTATCTTTACTACTATTTTCGAAAAATAACTTTATAATATCAGTTAAGTTATTGCTTATTCAACACATTTGTATAAGAAATCTAAATTTGATCCATTTGGTCCAGCCGGTCCATTCATATATACGGTCTGGGTCCGGGCCGGGCTAATGTAACTACGGTACAGTCTTTGGTCCACTTTTTTTCTTGGTTAAGTCTTCGGTCCATAAATTTGGTCCGGTCCGGACCAATGCGCATCACGACCAAATACCACAAATTTCAGGCTAACAGCTTTTTTAAGGAGACTGGAGAGCAATAATGGTGGCGAGGGAAGAGGATAGAGAAAGACGGAAGGACAAAAGAGTGGGTATGATTAAGACTGAGCTTCCAATTTCAGTCCCAATCTGTCTAATAATGGAAGATGATTAACCTATACGTAACGTGAGCCAGATAGATATTGAAGAAATAATGAGGTTCAGTTCACCTGTAAATAGCCAACTGTAAGGCGTGATCTTCGTACAAATAGCGGTTCTGATCAACGACAGCCAGGAACCTTAACTGTTTCTTAGCGGCTTCAACGAGATCAACACTGAGGCCTATTTTCTGTGCCTCACCCCACTCTCTCTCTTGGTTCTCGTCCATGTTCACAATCTCTGATGACACAAATTAAAATCCAGGATTTACAACAAGTTTAAAACTACTCAAATTCTCATGCTTTCCTGATTCAGCTAATCCTAAGCCTGTTGTGAAACCTATCCAAATACGTACTTACAATCACCACAAAATAAAAATAAATCGACTAAGAAACCAATAAGGTATTTTATTTTTTATATTTTATTTTTGTACTCTGATCAATCAATTTACTTGCATAATAAATGAACTAGTAGAGTACCTATTCCTATTCATTTTTTGCTCCAATGATCTATAACCACAAAGCTACAGTTATTGATCAAACTAAAAAGTCTGATTTTCTTAAGCAGCTTAGGATTATTTAGGAGCAACAAGAGTCTACCTTTCTACACATGATACTATTGAATAGCAAGAATTTTTGAGCTAATATTCCAAGTTAAACAATAATTAGTGAACCCCATGGGATTATCCTTGAATGAATAGTTGAAGATTAAAACATGTCAAATAACATTTATTCTAATAAATCTTGTTTAATGTGTGAAAGGAGCTATAAGGGGCGATTTTGATGCCAACGGAGTTCGTACTCACGTCCTGACTACCATCATTTGACATCTACGCCTCCTTAAGCATTTTGCTTTTTATCACCACTATTTTATTTGAGTCGTAGTATTAAGTTTAAGACGGATATAAAATGAAAAGTGTATATAATAGCAAAGGAAAGTTGAGTTAGATGGTATCATTAAAGAAAGAAACAAGGATTAAATAGTACTTACAAATAAACTTGATTATCTCTCTTCTGTGTGATGCTGGAGTTTGCTGATTGCTGTGATCAAACTCATATGATTGTGGATATTTGTAATGCTTATTAAAAGCGTACTGCGTTGAACTAATCGTAGTACATAGACTTTTGCAGTACAACATTTTTGTTTAGAATGACGAAATTGACCCTGTAATCAACGTTGATTACTGCATTGCATTTTGTCCTGAATGGTAAAACCAACAAGACGCGGGCTTTTCAACGGTTTTCTAGTTTGTTTACTCTTTCTTTTTCCTTTTCTTTTTTATTGAGCTTCTTCAGGGTCCTTTTCTCATTTGTTTAAATAAATAAAGGCAATAAGTGTGCCAATTCTAGATTTCTATCCATTCTTTGAAGAAACCCGATTTCCCACATGTGAGTGTAATCCCACATTGATAAAAAGAGGAGAGCGTTACCACTTTATAAGGCAAAGGGTTACTCCCTCTATTGTCAATTGGTTTTAGAGTGGAACCCCCTTGGGTTTATAAAATGGACTCTCTCTCCTCAGTACGGGTTGAACTCAGGCCCGATTATGAAATTTAACAATTCCAGATAACAAAGATAATATAAAGCAGTTAATTTTGATGACAATGAAATTTGGCATATCTACTATATACTAATCCACAAACATTTAGAACGTTCTTATTGGTCGATGAAATAAAAGGATTTATCAAATTGGTAGTGATGTGGGACCCCCCATGTTTATGCTTAGAATTAATTAATTTCATTCATTCATTATTATATACTCTTTTCTACTTTTATTAATTTCATTAACTATTTTATTAAAACAATGTATTACATTACACTACACTATATTTTATTATCATAACATTTAATGAATAATAACATAGTTTTATATCATTATTTAATCCCATTTTCACATCCGTAAAAAGATATTATAAACACAAATTATTACATTCCCTAAAACTAAAATTTACACTCCAAAATTTACATATTACACATACAAATTACTAATACGATTTTCTAATACAAAAATCATAGTATCAGTTTCAAAATATATAGTGTATACTCCGTAAGAAATCATATTATGTTTAAAAATTTTGGGCTCTAAATATTAAAGCGTAAGACATGTTTTCTGAAAACATGTAGTTATTTGCATTTCCGTTGATATAAGATATTTCTTTGTTTATATTATTGGTTTAAATTATTATATTGGTTTGAATGTATTTAAATCATGTTATATTAACAAAATATTTATTTTTTAATTGATCGTGAATTTCAAATTTATCTTATAAAAACATACTACTTATATACATATAGTTATATTTTACTTGAATACATTCAAGTTGTTGTTTGTTTCACGATAAAAGTAAACAAAAATCAAGTATAATCATGTATTAAATAATAACGGCTTTTATTAATTACAACCCGTGCATTTTCTGCACGGGTTTAAAACTAGTAAGAAGAAAAAGTTAAACTACTAAAATACATCAATAGGTCTCCCTTATGACGGGTCAGACCTTGCGACGGGTTTTTCCTCTAACAAAATGGATAGAGGGAACATGTGGGGCACCCCCCATGTGCTTCCCCTTTTTCCTTAAATGGGTCATTTGTGAGGGAAAGTGATACCCGTCGCAAGCTTGTGACGGATACTGCCCGTCACAAACAAGAATTTGTGAAAATACATATAATAGTCTCCCTCCGCATCAATCAATTGTTAAATTACTAGTATAGATCTCATGCTACTACACGGTATTTTAGATCTTAGTATTTAGAAAAATTTAAATCTTAGTCTGAGGCAATATTACGTGACACAGTTTTACAAAGCGAAACAGTCTTACAATGTGAGACAATCTTACCTTGTTAGACAGTCGCAATGTATAAAAGACCATTCATTCATTAACATTAAATGAATAGGTTATTTTAATTTTGTTCGTCTTACCATGTAATTTGTGTTAAAAAAAATGTATTTCATTAGAACTCGTCATAACCAACTTTTATATGTAAGATCTTACAAATAAACAACTTTTATATATATAACCTTACAAAAAAACTATTCTGTCATTTAATACGAGTAAATCATATACTTATATATTGTTTTACCTAAGTCATAATTATTATACTTCACTATATCGAATTCAATAATATATTGTGATCTTATATTGTAAATTAGGTTGATTTTCGTAATTTATAAAACTACATTAATTTTTCATTTTCATGTATTTGTCAATAGAATTAGATAACAAATGAATAATACATGCACCTTAAAATGAAAATAAACGGAGGGAGTACTTAATAGTTGTCATTCGATAAAAACATCGAACACAATAATTAATTGAAAATTATACATGTAATGATGTTCACATGTAACATAGGTGGTGTTAAATGAATGAAATTCATTTGCTTTTACAATTACGTGAACTCATATGAATGTTATTAATTCATTCATGGATAACGTGAGAAATGATATTATTATTATAAAATATGACGTCGTTTTTCACAAAATATAGAAAAATAAGCCAACTAGGTAGATAAAATTACAGTCGGAGTTTGAAGGTGAGATGCAGTATAACGAGCATTTTAATATAATAATTGAGGGGTTACTCTAGGAACAATATTTGTGGCATTTACTAATCTATCTATCTATATATAACATTCTATCTATGTATTTTATCTATTTCTATATATCTTAAAAAGCCTAAACTACACTCAACTGTTCACAAAAAAATAGTGCATATTGTGCCTATCATATGCGCTACAGTAAAAGCTGTTGTAGTTTTTGAATATAAAAAACTTAATACAATTACAAACTAGTAATTACAAAGGAACTAAAAAACAGAAATGAAAAACGAACTAAAAGACGGTGTTTATAACACAATCGAATCACGCAAGAATGCGCTCTCCTTAGAGTATTTCGACCCTACAAGCCTTTGGGTATCACGAAATCTCCGTAGGATAAGACGATTACAACTTTGTCTAAGGCAAGAACAAAAAACAAATAACAATGGAGTTCTTACTTCTTCTTTTTTGTCTTTTTTTTGGCAACGGTAAAGGAGAGTTTACAGAGTCATAGCCTTTTTAGCGAGGCCATGATCAACTTTATTTAGGGAGCGGGGAATGTAACCTAAAACATAAGCAGTGAAAAGATAAGCCTATTTGACGGATATCTTCTAAGATCCCTTGGACTTCGTGATGACCTTCATCATAATTAAAGATTTGGAAAAGAAGTTGAAGGCAGCCGGTGAGAACATGTGCATGGAAAAAATTATGAGCACGTGACCAAATGAGGACCTCCTTGATACCGGCTGCTTCCGCTTGTAAGGGTTCTTCTGCCCAAAAGTATTTTTGATCTTTATGGAAGATAATGTTGTTATCATAGGCGACCCACCCAATAGCAGAGCGTAGGTTAGCCTTCCAACTCGCGTCAACCTTGATACGAATAGTACAACAAGAGGATCCAAAACCCACATAATGCATAGGGTAGGAGTCCCTTATCATTATTTTCATCACATCCTACTTTGTTTTGTTTTGTCAAAATCTGAAAAATAAACAATGAAGTAAGTATTTTCACATTCTCACACACATATATATATATATATATATATATATATATATATATATATATATATATATATATATATATATATATAAATAGGCAAGTTATAATGAGTCCACCTTCAAAATTGAGTCCATGAGTCCTCATCTTGCCCTTTGGATGAAAGAGATGGAGGGACAAGATTAGAACAAGATGGAAGGCTAAGATTAAAAGAAAAATGAATGGACAAGATTAAAACAAAATGAAGGGACAAGATTAGAATAAAATGAGTAAGTTTTAATGACTTTCACCTAAGTAACTTCAACCATTTTTTGTGTAACTTTAAATTAAAATGTGATTTAAACTATATAAATTTGAATTTATGTAATTTTAAGACAAATTTATGTGATTTTTGTTTTTTTATGAGACAAACTTTAGTCATTAAGAGTGAAACTTTAACCATTTTTTGTGTAACTTTAAATTAAAATGTGATTTAAACTATATAAATTTGAATTTATGTAATTTTAAGACAAATTTATGTGATTTTTGTTTTTTTATGAGACGAACTTTAGTCATTAAGAGTGAAACTTTAACCATTATTTTTGTAACTTTAAATTAAAATGTGATTTTGACTATATAAATTTGAATTTATATAATTTTTAAACAAATTTATGTGATTTTAGTTTTTTATGAGTGTAACTTCAGTCCATACTAATGTAACTATAGTCATTAATTAAGTAACTTCAGTCCTTAATAAGATAACTTTAGTCCAGTGCAACTTTAGTCCATAATTGTGAAACTTTAATACATACTAGTGAAACTGTAGTCCATAATTGTGAAACTTTAGTACATAATAGTGAAACTTTAGTGTATACTAGTGAAACTTTAGTCCATAATTGTGAAACTTTAGTACATAATAGTGAAACTTTAGTGTATACTAGTGAAACTTTAGTCCATAGTAGTGAAACTTTAGTCCATACTAGTGAAACTCTAGTACATAGTAGCGAAACTCTAGTACGTACTAGTGAAACTTTAGTCCATAATTGTGAAACTTTAGTACATAATAGTGAAACTTTAGTACATAATAGTGAAACTTTAGTCCATAATTGTGAAACTTTAGTCCATAATTGTGAAACTTTAATACATACTAGTAAAACTTTAGTCCATAATTGTGAAACTTTAGTACATAATAGTGAAACTTTAGTACATAATAGTGAAACTTTAGTACATAATAGTGAAACTTTAGTACGTACTAGTGAAACTTTAATACGTAATAGTGAAACTTTAGTAAATACTAGTGAAACTTTAGTAAATTAGTGAAACTTTAGTAAATACTAGTGAAACTTTAGTAAATACTAGTGAAACTTTAGTAAATACTAGTGAAACTTTAGTACATAAAAGTGAAACTTTAGTACATAATAGTGAAACTTTAGTACATAATAGTGAAACTTTAGTAAATACTAGTGAAACTTTAGTACATAATAGTGAAACTTTAGTAAATAATAGTGAAACTTTAGTACATAATAGTGAAAAACGAGATCTGAAATGGTGGTAGATGATTCTGTTTTACCCATTTTTTTCAAATCTAAAATGGTTGTGATTTTTTTGTCCTCCACCAACAACCAACAAAATTTAAGAAAAAAAAAACAAGATCTTAAAACAAGATCTGAAATGGTAATGGTTTTCTAACCCTTTTTTTTTTTAAAATGATGTAACTCAAAAAAGATGGACTCATTAGATCTGGAAAAAAAAATCCACCAACCAGGCAACCATGAACAAAAAAAACGAGACAACAAAAAAAACTATTAGTAACTTTAGTACATACTAGTGTAACTTTAGTACGGAATGATGTAACTTTAGTTTAGATCTAAAAAAATCAACCAAACAACAACAACAAAAATCAACCAAACAACAACAAAAAAATCAACAACAAAAAAACAGAACCAAAAATAAAAACGAGAACAAGATTAGAACAAAATAAAAAATAAAATCTAAAAAAAATAATGAATTTCGAAAAAAAAAAGCAGAATATCTAAAAAATGAAATAAAAAATATAAAAACGAGATCTAAAATAAAAATAAAAAGCATAAAAAATCTAAAAAAATAAAAATCTGTAATTATAGATCTGAAAAAAAACCCTCCAACAACCACCACCAAAAATAAAATAAAAGAGATATAAAAAATAATAGAAAAAAAACCAGAAAAATTAAAGCTTTAAAATTAAAAACAAGATTTATATATGGATTGGAGAGACTATATTTTTGAGGCGGCGGGAGGAGTTTTTTTTGAGGCGGTCACGGCGGCGGGTGGTAGAGGAGAGAGTGGAGGCGGCGGGAGCAATAATATTGTGGTGGTGATAATTTTTTTAATTTATTTTTTCGGATCTAGAGGTAGTGGTGATAGGATGGTGGGGTTTGGGTGTTTGTTTTTGGTTTATGGTGGTGGGGAATGACCGGAAAGTGGAGTTTAGAGGGGAAGACAGGGGTGGCTGGTGGGCTCGGCGGAAGTCGGAAGACGAGGGAGGAGGGAGGCGGAGGAGGCGGAGGACGAGAGAGGAGGGAGGATGGAGGCGGACGAGGGAGGAGGGAGGCAAAGGACGCGGAGGACGAGGAGGAGGGAGGATGGAGGCGGAGGAGGCGCGGCAGGGGAGGCGGAGCAGGGCGGTGCACGGCGAGGCGGGAGGCGCACGGTGTTGATGGTGCGGGAGAGAGGAGAGTTTTATTTTAGAGTTTTATTTTGTTAGTAAGAGAGAAATGATGAGAGAGAAGTAAAATAGAGAGAGAAAGGAGGCTGTGAAAATGAAAGAAATTGAGTGAGATTAGGGTTTTTATGGGTAGGGTTTGTATAGGTTGTGATTTGGTGTGTCTCACCATCTTGACCATTGATTTTGTTTTAATCTCAGCCACTCATCCTCCTAATCCAAGGGCTTAGATTAGGACTCAAGGACTCAAAGAGTAAGGGAGGACTCATTTGAACCCACCTCTATATATATATATATATATAGTTTTTATGATTAAGATAAAATATATACCGTCATTGAGTTTCATATGAAACCCAACAAACAAATTGAAACGCGCGCGAAAACAGAACAAACAACCAAGACAAACACAACCCCGATCGGGGTTAGGACGCAGTTACCAGGCCACATTGAACGAGCAACAAATATGAAACACCCAACCCCGGTCGGAGCTAGGCCACCCTGATCGGGGACGAAGCTTTCTTGGTTTAATTGCGCGAAAACACTAAGTATAATACTTAGTAAAACCCGAGTATGTATAAAATGTTGGAGTAAGTGTCCTCCACAATAGTGCATTTATATAATAAATCTCATTTGGAATATACGTGGCATGATTAAAATATTTTGATACTCCACGTCAGTTGATTAACGTAAATCGGTAACGCTTGGCTGACTAGAGTTTGACGTTATTGTCGTATGACGGCGGTAATCAACTGATCCCTTTAGGTCACACCTATAGGATGAGACTCAAATAGAATACTAATTATTTGTATACGATACAGTTTAATTAGAGCATTACATATATTTGATATGTACGTTTTAGTTACGAGAGTTATTTATTGGAAATTGAGTTAGGAACTCATTCCCATTCACTTAAGTTTATTAGTCAATTATACGATAACTGACTGAATAAATTTTACGTCTTATTTTAATACGATTAATAAGATTAATTGAATGATTAATCGTTAATTCATTAATGGTGGAGGTTATGCATATATTTTGAGGTAGAGGTAATTAGTTAATTATATAAAAGAAGTTGTAAAATAAAATAACTGGGCATTGTGGGACCCATTACTAATTGGTATAATGGAAAATCACTTAAAAGTTAAGTACATATTGTTTATTAATTTGAGTCATATAATTGTTATATGATCAAATTAATACTTAATTATGCAAGATAATTAAGCATATGATTAATAAGTATTTGTGGGACAAATATCAAAAATCAAAATGGTCCATATAAGACCATGTGAACCGGTTTTAGTTAGTAGAAAAAACAATCATGTTTATTCTCTACTACTACCACACTCCATCACATAATAATGAATTGTTATGACACAATCATCATCACAATTACTATCAATGTGACAACCCTCGCGAATGCGGAAATAAAACATAACAAGCATGTGATTTATATAGCGGAAAATGCGATGTTTTTAAAACTTTTTACATGCAAATAGAAAATACGAGGAATGTCAAATATTACAAAACAAAGTATGAAATACTACAAGAGACGTAGTCTCTCAAAATGTTATCAAGTAACAAAGTTATTAGCAAACTAGCTAAACAACGTCTAGAGGTCATTCTTCTAGGCCAACGCCCGCTAGCTCACACCCGAACCCAAAATACCACAAGCAAAAAGTCATCCAATCAAGCAACCTGTTCATCCATGAAAAACATGAACGCCACAGTCAGTGGGGAGTAACTCCGGGTTCTCCCAGCCATATCACATTAAACGTACATAAAAGGAAATACAAAAGTAGAGCATGCATACATATAGATATACATGTGAGAAACGATAAGAATAGATAGGCAATTCAATATATGATGATAAAAGCATAAGAGGTACAAGTCCGAATCCATCATGTGATACAAAGACTCGGGGAAGACACTCTTAGGCAACCAAATACGCTCACTAGGGCTTGCATCTCACCGTTAGCGGTATAAGTTTGATAAGATTGAGACTCGACAAACAATCCATGCCAATCGTCTATTTCATGCAAGAGTTCAACCCAATGTTCACATATAATTCAACTTACAAACAACCGTCCAATCATACAAATATAACAACATATTCTCTCACGGTAAATGACACGCACTAGCATCATGTACAATAGCAAGACAAGCCAATGGAAGCTCACGGAATAAGACATTTCCCGGAACCGTATACGATAAGACGTTTCGTATACTCATGACCTAGACAAAACAAGTTCACAGGATAAGACGTTTCCTGGAATCATGTACGATAAGACGTTTCGTACACAAAAGACTCTAATCCTCTCGGTAGGACGACGATAATAATACGGTCCTAGTCTAAACCTGGCCAGACTCTCGGGATAAGACGTTTCCCGATTCGACATGTGGTAAGACGTTCCACATCCAAGACTCGGTCAATCATAGACGCCGAGTACCCCCAATTCGGTCAACCTTCACGAAAGAGGCGGAAAGAGATCTATAGTCAAAAGTCAAGCTAGTACGCTACATGCAATGACACC
>JAIUZE010071302.1:0-48830 GCA_022085475.1 Heliosperma pusillum | reverse complement strand
ACGGTCTTTCATGAAATCTCTCAGAAATTCCAAATACGAACGCGGAATTTCAAAATAAGACTCGGAACAAAAATTCCTATTTTAAAAACTTAAGTTCTACTGAAAAGTGTTAATAAATATTTTTACTAGAAAAATCGGGTACTTTTCGGGTTGTTACAATATTACTACACTAGTAATACTTAGGAAATATTAGTATATGAGAGTTTTAGTGAGAGGAAGGATTTTAGAGAGAAGTATAACAATTGCACAAAATCAAGTGATGAAAAATGAACAACAATTGTTCATTATAAAGGCCATTTGGTCGGACTACATTGTCCAAAATTGGACTCTTATTTTGTTCAATTTGATCACATGCATTAGAGTGGAGTGTTGTAGTATAAGTGATGATTGTTTTCAACTTGTTATGTCACTTTCAATTAGTAACTAAAGAGTATAAACAAGAACAACAATCATCACCATTCTAACTACTATCCAACCGGCCACAATGGCCTAGTTTGGTCCATTTTGATTTTTGATATTTGTCTCACAAATACTTATTGATCTTATGGTTAATTATCTTGTATAATTAAGTGTTAATTTGATCATATAACAATTATATGAATTAATTAAATAAATAATACGTACTTAACATTTTAAGTAATATTTTACCATTATATCAATATATAATGGGTCCCACAATGCTTGGTTAATTTATTTTACAACTCCTTGTACAATCATTAACTAATTACCTCTACCTCAAAATATATTCACAACCTCAACTATTTTAGTGAATTAACGATTAATTACTAAGTTAAATCTTCTTTAATCGTATTAAAATAAGATATAAATTTATTAGTCAATTATCGCATAATTGAAAAATAAACTTAATTGAATTTGAGTTCTTAACTCAATTTCTAACAATTAACTCTCATACATATCGAATATATGTAATGTACTAATTAACTGTATCGTATCCAAATAATTAGTTACTATTTGGATTTCATCCTTTAGGTGTGACCGAAAGGGATCAGTTGATCACCGCCGTCAAACGACAATAACGTCAAACTCTAGTCAGCCAACCGTTATTGATTTACGTTAATCAACTGACTAATCATATATATATTCAATAAATATCCCAATTATATTCCTTAATAAGATTTATTATGTGGCGCACTATTGTGGAGGACACTTACTCCAACATAAGGTAGTGTCTCCACACTTTCAAAGCATGGACAACGGCGGCTAATTCCAAATCATGAGTAGGGTAGTTCACTTCATGAACTCTCAACTGTCTCGAAGCATAAGCCACCACTTTCCTACTTTGCATAAGTACACAACCCAATCCCATCTTGGAAGCATCACAATAGACATCAAAGTCTACACCATCTTCAGGCAAAGTCAACAATGGGGCGGTCATTAAACTTTTCTTTAACTCTTGAAAAGCGGCTTCACAAGCTTCATTCCATACGAACTTGGTTTCCTTCTTCAATAATTGATTTATCGGTCTAGCAAGCTTTGAGAAATCTTTGAGAAATCTACGGTAATAACCAGCTAAACAAAGAAAACTTCCAACTTCTCTAACATCGGTCGGACTCTTCCAATCCACCACAGCTTCAATCTTAGAAGGATCCACCATTACACCTTCTTTAGAAATTACATGCCTAAGAAAGGACACCTTAGGTAACCAAAATTCACACTTGGAGAATTTGGCAAACCACTTTTGACGGCGAAGAACACCCAAAATAGTCCTTAGATGAATAGCATGCTCTTCTTCGGACTTGGAGAAAATAAGGATGTCGTCAATGAACACCACCACACACTTGTCAAGATACTCACTAAATGTGCGGTTCATTTGATCCATAAAAATAGCGGGAGCATTAGTCAATCCAAATGGCATCACCTTGAACTCATAATGGCCATACCTTGTACTAAAAGCGGTCTTCGGTATATTAATATCACGAACGGGAATTTGGTGATATCTGGATCTCAAATCAATCTTGGAAAAAGTAGAAGCACCCTTTAGTTGATCAAACAAATCTTCAATCCTTGGCAAATGATACCTATTCTTGATTGTAATTCGGTTCAACTCACGGTAATCAATACAAAGCCTCATAAAACCATCTTTCTTCTTCACAAAGAGAACGGGAGCACCCCAAGGCGAGGCACTTGGTCGAATGAAACCCTTCTCAATCATATCATCAAGTTGCTTCCTTAACTCTTTCAATTCGGTTGGAGCCATACGGTAAGGAGTGATTTCTTTAAATGTTAATTACGAATTTGTTGTCTTTAAATGTTGGACCCTAACAGGGATAATTACTTTGTGGAATTTGGATTGGATGACCAAACTTGAGGAATATTATCACAAGCGAAGACAGATGTATCTTGAGTTAATGAGCTAAATAATTTGATTAACGGTCGCATTTCCCCGTGATTGGCTGAATATAAGTGATTTAGATTTGTGACTAATCTCTCTTGAGGTTTTGTGATTTAACTTTTGAAGATGAGGAGGTTCATTGTTAATGATTTAGGATAATGAGTTTTGGAAGGAATTGGATCAAAGGGTTTCGTAATAAGTCTCTTTTACCTTGTGGTTGTTAGCGATCATGTTTCCCTAGACATAAATATTTTTTTGGCGGTTGCTAATAAGAGTTTTGATGGAACTAAGAAGATTAGAGTACGTAATGAATCTTTCATGTGGATTGTTAGTTGTGGAGTCTACCGTGCCGATGGACTTTAGTAGATACTAATTGGATTTGAGTAATTGGGATTTGTTGCTCGAAGTTTCATGATTATGAAATATATTTTGTAGGAATCTAATGATCGAAAATGTTGAGTATAAATTGCACTCTCTTGAGGACTAGTTTGTTCGTGAAGTTAATGATGTCGAGTTGCGAGCGACGTTTGAATTATCATAGATGAAAGATAGGTTTGGAGTTCATCCCTCTCTTTTCCCTCAAATTAACCCTTGCTCAATCTGCTACTCTTCAATCCTTCCCTTTTTTGGTCCATTTTGCTCCTTGAACGTACCTCTTAGCATCGTGATTTGCGGACTTAAGGTTCGAGTCGCGCTATGTACGTATAATGTCTTGTTATTTTGAATTTATCCTTGAGAAAACTTCCAAATTTTCATATTGTATTTCCAAAAGGTTTCACCGAAGATTTAAAGATGAATTTTGTACCTCCTTTTTGGAGAAAATAGATTTCTTTCGCTTTTATATTTGGATTTTGCGTTTAGTGGGACGTTTGGACTTGTTATTGGAGACGTCTGGTGACTAGTCCTGCACTTACTAAAGTTTGTTTGATTTTCGATTTCACTATTTCGACAATGATTTGATTTGGACCAATAGAGTACTCGTTCGCGGCGGGCACTCTTGTGATTCGCAAATAAAGTTTCGCACTTATGAAAAATTTCCTTAAACCGTTTTCGAGAAGAACATCATTTCACAAATATTTTCCCTTATAAAAGTTTTCGTATTAATTTTGAAAACCGATTCTTGTCCCTGATACTTTTGTTTTCTACTCTCAAGTTTCGAGGACGAAACTTTTTAAAAGGTGGGGTGATTGTAACACCCGCAAATGTACCCTATTTTTATAGTAAAAATATTATACGGATTCTTTTCAGCGAATTTTAGCTTTAGTCTAGAATTTAATTTCCCGTGTCTATTTTAGAAAATCCGAGTTCGTTTTCGGACTTTACGCGAGATTTCGAGTAAGGTACGTCTTAAGACGCTTTTGAGCTTTTTCTCATGTTTTCCACTTACTCCCTCATACTCCCCCTTAACTCTAACTCACCCTCATTCAACATCTTCTTCTTCCTCACCAAGTAAACACCAAAACCCTAACCTCCATACTTGCTCAAACTTATAATCGACACTACTCCTTCGTTTCTCGCTCAAATTCACTAAAGTTCGTCTTATTCTTTCCCTCTCATCGTCCTCTATCCTTATTGGTAATAAAATTACCGTCTTTTTTGCTTTTCATTTTATCCGTCTTTCTCAAAGGTGAATTATATTCATCTTTTGTCGTCTTTGTATAGGTGGAGACCTTCAAGACCCCGTCAAAGTTTACTATCTAGTGGGGGAAGGCTTAGAAATCGATTGAAAACGCGTAAAGGTAACGGTGAAGGGTTACCCGATATCATTTACGTGTTTTATGTGTTTTCAATGATAGTGATCGTATTTAGAATATGATTAGTAATCTTAGGAATTGTGTTGTTGATAATAGTTGTTGTTAGTTGATATTTGATAATGAGAATTGGTGATTGATGATGATAATTGAAGTTGGTTAATATTCATAAGTGTTGAAAGTGTTGTTTTCGTGCATAATAGACCCCAGCCGGCCGGCCGGCAGCCGGTCAGCTGACCGGCTGGGGAGTGGCTGTATATTTATTAATGTTACGTAAAAATTTGAGTATGCTATATGTCTCAGCCGGCCGACCGGCTAAGACACACCTCATTTTGACTTCATTTTGTCGTATGTCTTTGGTCCCAGCCGGGTAGCCGGCAGCCGGTCCCATTGACCGGCTGGGACACGTTGTATTTTGAATTGTTTTCAATTGATACTATGGGTGCCAGCCGGGTAGCCAGCAGCCGGTCACCTTGACCAGCTGGCACATGCTGGAATTCAATTGTATTTCTTACTTATGTTTTTCATTTATAATATTTCCGATGGTTTGTTTATCGTATAAATTTACGTAATGACTTTAGATATTAATGTTTCGAATATATGATATTTCCTTCGCTTGTATCTCACGTTTTGTGACGGTTTTTTATATGTCCCACTTTGAGTCGGTTTTACACATGTTACGGTTTGAGCACTACCTTTCTTTGTGCTTTGTACTCTCATTCCCTTGGCTACCTCTTCGTTCGTAAGGCTGGAATGTCGGAACGGTGAGTGTATCCTTACTGCTTAATTGCATGTGTTAGTGGGCATATGACGACGTTGTTGGGAGGCGAACGCTTCGCGTTGATCGACCCGGCCGTCAAAAGTTGTATACTTGCGAGGTGGTGTCATTGCATGTAGCGTACCGCTTGTTATGAGGCTTGTGCTCTTTTCCGCCTCTTTCGTGAAGGTTGACCGAATTTGGGGTACTCGGCGTCTATGATTGACCGAGTCTTGGATGCGAAATGTCATCGCATGTCGAATCAGAATGTGTTTCGAGAGTCTGGCCAGATTTAGACTATGACCGTAATTGATCGTCGTCTTAAACCGGAGGAAATTAGTCTACATATACGAAATGTTATTTGAAGATCGTTGTGCGTCAGAGCAATGATTTAATATTCCCGTGGATGCTTTTATCGTACTTGCAATGTACACACGGTTCTATGCGTGTCATTTACCGGAGAATTTCTCAACTATTGTCGTTTGATGGATGATTAATGATTGATTATTTTGGTGATTATTGGATAACTTTGGCCATGGTTGTTTTGTCGAGTCTCAATCTTATCAAACTTATGCCGCTAACGGTGAGATGCAAGCCCTAGTGAGTGTATGGTTGCCTAAGAGTGTCATCCCCGAGTCTTTCTATAATATGATGGTTACGGTTTTGTACTTCATGTATCGATATCTTTATTCCTTATATATTGAATCGCCTATTTATCCTTCTCGTACTTCACATGTATATTTATATATGCATGCTTCTACTTTCGTATTACCGTTGAAGTATGTTTAATGTGATATGGCTGGGAGAACCCGGAGTTACTCCCCACTGACTGTGGCGTTCATGTTTTTCATGGATGAACAGGTTGCTTGATTGGATGGCTTTTTGCTTGAGGTATTTTGGGTTCAGTTGTGAGCTAGCGGGCGTTGGCCTGGATGAATCACCTCTAGACGTTGTTTAGCTAGTTTGCTAATAACTTTGTTACTTGATAACATTTTGAGAGACTCCGTCTCTTTGTAGTATATTATACTTTGGTTTGTAATTATTGACATTCCTCGTACTTTTCTATTTGCATGTAAAAAGGTTTAAAAAACACCGTATCTTCAGCTAATTAAATCACATGCTTGTATGTTTTATTTCTGCATTCGCGAGGGTTGTTACAGTTGGTATCAGAGCTTTAACGTTCCCGACGCACACACGTGAACCCTAAACTTAAACTACGTGACCTTGAAATAATAAATGAGAGATGGGTAGAGATTAAGGACTTTACTTGGTAGTGTCTTTGTTTATGCTAAGTGTTAAGATTAACTTGTTATATTTTTGTTTCTTATGAAGATGGTTAGACCTCGAGTAGAAGAGAACGTCATTCTTGAGGCTCTTACTCAATTTCTGAGAAATCAACCAGATGCGGCTAATGCTCATGCCGACCAAGTCCCTCCTCATAGAGAAGACAATAGCGAAGGAGGCTATGCTTGGGTGGCTAGCCAAATTGCTAGGAGCAATATTACGCCTTATGGTGGAGAGTCGGACCCTACGGAGCTCTCAAAATGGTTTCGAGAGATGGAGAAGCAATTTGACTTATACCAAGTCCGTGAAGAGGACTAGGTAATGATTGCTAAGTACTTTCTGGTAAGGGAAGCAGACTACTGGTGGTCGATTGCTAATCCCTCCGCTATTCTTGAAATCAATTTCGATTGGGATTGTTTCAAGTCTCTCGTTGAGGACCGATTTTACCCCATGGAGCTCAAGCAGCAAAGACTCAGAGAATTCATCGATTTCAAGAAAGGTGATTTGATGACCCAAGACTTCACCACTCAATTCAACAAGCTTGCTCACTTTGCGCCAGGACTCATCAAGGATGATGAAATCGAGCTTTTTACTATCGTAATAAGCTTAGTGCTTTGCTCCAAAGCAAAGTAAGGAGGAGCTCTATATCTTTCGGAGAATTGTATGATGATGCCCTTCGGGCTGAGGACTCCATGAAGCCCTTTAGAGATGGAGTGAAGATGAAGAATCCATCTCCTTTTCCCTCTTTCTATCCAAGGTCAAACTTCCATGACAAAAGACCTTTCACTCCTTCTTCTTCTAATGCCTATGCTAAATAGAGACGTTTCAATGCTCCCCCTCAAGCTCAAGCTCAAAGTCTATTTTGTGACGGTTGTAGGAAACCCTTTCACCCCGGAGTAGGGTGCTATGATAGGCCCCTCTTTTGCTTTTTCTGCAAGAAGCCTGGTCACCGCGTTCGTGAGTTCCCCGATCGTCAGACTCCCACACCCGGTGCCAAAACTAAAGGATCCAACTATGTACTCAGCCGAGCTGAAGCCGATGCCTCCCGGAGATCGTGACTGGTAGGTTCACTTCCTTAGATCAACCTAGTCTTCCTTTTCCGCCTTCGTCTTATAATTCCATCTTATCGTAGTCTTTTGATGATGCCTCCTAGCGTTCGTTGTAGCATGTCCGTATTCCCTACTCTCTTGTGAGGAGTTAATAGGTGTGTTTTGAAGAACTTTCAAATATGGTACCTACCCGCCCTATTGAGCTAGTTTCATGTTTAGATGATTATAAGGAATTGAGGATAAACTTAGGATGAACCTCTCCTAGTGGTTTTAGACTATGAAACTTGATGTTGCAGTATCATTTTGACGATCAAAATATGCGTAAGGATAGTTGGTTGTTGTGGTTAAGAATTTTAGTGATTTCCTTAAATGTTAATTAGGAATTTGTTGTCTTTAAATGTTGGACCCTAACAGGGATAATTACTTTGTGGAATTTGGATTGGATGACCAAACTTGAGGAATATTATCACAAGCGAAGACCGATGTATCTTGAGTTAATGAGCTAAATAATTTGATTAACGGTCGCATTTCCCCGTGATTGGCAAAATATAAGTGATTTAGACTTTGTGATTGTTAGCGATCATGTTTCCCTAGACATAAATATTTTGTTGGCGGTTGCTAATAAGAGTTTTGATGGAACTAAGAAAATTAGAGTACGTAATGAATCTTTCATGTGGATTATTAGTTGTGGAGTCTACCGTGCCGATGGACTTTAGTAGATACTAATTGGATTTGAGTAATTGGGATTTGTTGCTCGAAGTTTCATGATTATGAAATATTTTTTGTAGGAATCTAATGATCGAAAATGTTGAGGATAAATTGCACTCTCTTGAGGACTAGTTTGTTCGTGAAGTTAATGATGTCGAGTTGCGAGCGACGTTTGAATTATCATAGATGAAAGATAGGTTTGGAGTTCATCCATCTCTTTTCCCTCAAATTAACCCTTGCTCAATCTGCTACTCTTCAATCCTTCCCCTTTTTGGTCCATTTTGCTCCTTGAACGTACCTCTTAGCATCGTGATTTGCGGACTTAAGGTTCGAGTCGCGCTATGTACGTATAATGTCTTGTTATTTTGAAT
Organism: Heliosperma pusillum; assembly: GCA_022085475.1. Lineage (NCBI taxonomy): Eukaryota > Viridiplantae > Streptophyta > Magnoliopsida > Caryophyllales > Caryophyllaceae > Heliosperma > Heliosperma pusillum. Next base: position 40,557 of record JAIUZE010071302.1, on the reverse strand, counting down.
TTATCCTTGAGAAAACTTCCAAATTTTCATATTGTATTTCCAAAAGGTTTCACCGAAGATTTAAAGATGAATTTTGTACCTCCTTTTTGAAGAAAATAGATTTCTTTCGCTTTTATATTTGGATTTTGCGTTTAGTGGGACGTTTGGACTTGTTATTGGAGACGTCTGGTGACTAGTCCTGCACTTACTAACGTTTGTTTGACTTTTGATTTCACTATTTCGACAATGATTTGATTTGGACCACTAGAGTACTCGTTCTCGGCGGGCACTCTTGTGATTCGCAAATAAAGTTTCGCACTTATGAAAAATTTCCTTAAACCGTTTTCGAGAAGAACATCATTTCACAAATATTTTCCCTTATAAAAGTTTTCGTATTAATTTTGAAAACCGATTCTTGTCCCTGATACTTTTGTTTTCTACTCTCAAGTTTCGAGTACGAAACTTTTTAAAAGGTGGGGTGATTGTAACACCCGCAAATGTACCCTATTTTTATAGTAAAAATATTATGCGGATTCTTTTCAGCGAATTTTAGCTTTAGTCTAGAATTTTATTTCCCGTGTCTATTTTATAAAATCCGAGTTCGTTTTCGGACTTTACGCGAGATTTCGATTAAGTTACGTCTTAAGACGCTTTTGAGCTTTTTCTCATGTTTTCCATTTACTCCCTCATACTCCCCCTTAACCCTAACTCACCCTCATTCAACATCTTCTTCTTCCTCACAAGTAAACACCAAAACCCTAACCTCCATACTTGCTCAAACTTATAATCGACACTACTCCTTCGTTGCTTGCTCAAATTCACTAAAGTTCGTCTTATTCCTTCCCTCTCATCGTCCTCTATCCTTATTGGTAATAAAATTACCGTCTTTCTCGCTTTTCAATTTATCCGTCTCTCTCAAAGGTGAATTATATTCATCTTTTGTCGTCTTTGTATAGGTGGAGACCTTCAAGACCCCGACAAAGTTTACTATCTAGTGGGGGAAGGCTTAAAAATCGATTGAAGACGCGTAAAGGTAACGGTGAAGGGTTACTCTGTCACACCCTCAAATTTGCGGAAAGAAAAAAAATAATTTAAATAAATAAACAAAGGTGTCATAAATAAAAAGGTTCATAACAAAAGGAAAATAATATTATACATAAGAATTATACAAGACGGAAGACATATCTCCCGTATAAATACTGAAATAAAAAGAGTGTATAATAATATACAATCTAAGAACCGAATATAGGTCCAAGGTAAATACTTCGCTCGCTAGCTCGTCAATGTACCCAATGTATGCATCACAGACCTGCCAACCGCATTAAATATAAACACGGAAGCCACAGTCAGTGGGGAGTAACTCCGAGTTCTCCCAGCCACGAAATGTCAAGTTTAATAAAACATGAATAACATAAAAGCAATGTATATGGAAAATACAAAACCTTACCATATATGATATGCTTTTCATGTTATGAAACAATTAACTAACATATAACCTATCATATGAAAGCTATCATGTGAATCCGATAATAAAATATAACAAGAGGTAGGGAAGCTGGTATGCTGGCTCAGCGGTTACCATGTAACATGGCCCTGATACACTCAAACCCTAATCAACACGTAATCATGTGAATCAGTTAACAATCGGTAATCCAAACTCTATCAATCTTAGCCGGCTTGCATCGCACCTTCTAAAACTCATAGAATCATCAAACATGAAAGACCAATCCGTCTAGAAACATGCATAAGTTCTTAGCACCGTCAATAGTCGACTTCTGTAACTCGAGTCTATACCACAAGGTAGGAAAACATCCTAGCCCTAGACTGATCAGACCTAGCGACAACCGCTAACCCATTCCTCGTCCCATGACATAACCGTACATGAGAAACTCTACTAGGCGACCCCCTAAGCAGAGATGGCTAGTACTTAAGCTGGCTCCAGTCCCAAAACGGATCAGGCAGCCATGCCCCGACTTGGAGATAAGCCCCCCAGGCCGTGACACAAAAGTTATCAAGCAGTGAACTCCATATGCTCGTTAAAGATATTACGGCCTATCAATGTCATGGTCCAAGATACTCATTTAGAATTAGAATGGTCAAGACGCCATATACTCATAATTCTCTATGGGTACTTAGTCAACACGACACCAACCATATAATCAAACAGTCACGGAAACAATTTCCTAACATGTGACTAATTGCATATCAATCATAATCAAATAACATATCACCTCATATTTACTAAGGCTAATTCATTAATTAAATACAACCTTACTTGAAGACAAATCCCCGACCCGAGTCCCGCGACGGGTCATCAGTCAAAACGGGGCTGACTAGATCTTAGTTTGACCAAACCCGTTTGGTCAAACCGGCTAGAAACAAAGTCTTTACACATTAGACTTAGACAAAAAATCAACATATTCATTACATGTTATTTTATTAAAACTTCTAACATGTGAAATATTATATCATACCCAAACCTGCTTGACTTAAAGGATATTAAATTAAACTACGATTTCGTCTTATAATTTCTAACATGTGAGAAATAATAATTTTATGAAAAACCTTTTTAAAAATTAAATATTTTACTTTTAATATGTCTCGCTTTGCTAATTAATTACCCAAACCACGATAAATGACGATAACTCAAAAACCGTCACAAGTCCCAAAGTGGGACCCACGGGCTGACTTTTGGGCCGAACCCAACATGGGCCTGAATGGGCCCACGGGCCTGTTTGGGATGTTTTGGCAGATTTTACAATTTTTACAAAAACCGTTTCTTAATTATTTCCCGCATGCTTAACATAATTAAAACCCGTCAAAACAACCACCTAACAATCAAACATCGACAAAACCCAAAGACCAAAACCCGGACCCACCATGAACCAGCCCAGACCGGCCTGGACCGGGCCTGAACCGGCCTGAACCGGCCTGGTTTGGGTCCGGTTCTCAGCCCTCTTTTCCGGCCACCACCCTTAACCACACCAAATTGTTTCTTACATGTTTTAATTAATCAAACAACCATTTTAACCACCAATTTAACCATCCATCATACAAAAATCATTATTATGAAAAATCATCCAAATTCATCAAAAACAACCAACATGTTATAACTTCATAAAACACCATAATAACCACTACTTAACATGTTACTAACTAAAAATCATAAAATCATAATAATATGAACAAAAACTAAAGATGAACCAAAACTAAAGAAACAAAAAGCTATGTAACATATATCCGTCGAGTAACTCGGAATCGTTACCTTAGCTAAGCAAGTCAATTAGCACCAAAATAAGAAGTATAAACCAAGAAACCCTCCTACTAATCTTCACCCAAAATATACGAGTCTCCAAACGTTTCAAAACTTCCCCTATAAGAAAATAAAAGGAAAAAACATATAGAGAAACAAAAATTGTTTTACAAATAAAGTGTTGAAAACGATTTTGTAGGAATTGAAATAAAACCGTACGTGAAGATGGGGAGCGAAGAGGAGAGTCTAGAAATATAAGTTAGGACGGATTTAATTAAGAAATGAAGATTTTATGAAGGTTTTGCTCAAGAACGATGAAGAACAATTGAACAACACGAAGAACAAATGAAGAACGATAAAGAAAGTGATATTTAGATCTTAATTTGATTTGATGAAAAATGAAAAGTTGTTAGTGAGTGAAGAGTGGTGTGGGTGCCGTGTACATATAGAGAGAAAAGGCTGTCGGGTTTTGAAATTGTTGTTACGTAATTGACTCAGGTTTATTAATTATTTTACGGTAATCGATTTAATATAATTAACGATTAAGTTAATTCAACTAAATATCTAGATATTATGATATTATAATCAAAAGAAAGACAAATATCTAGTCCTATTAGAGGACCTAGAAAACCGTGTGGTATGGTGAAGAAACGGATCTGTTTTCGAGCGTTTTGCGAAATTTTCGTTAACTGATCGATAAAGTTAATAAATATCTAGATATTTTGATTAGTTTAATAAAAATAATTAAAATATCTAATTGTGAGTGGAAAACGATGACATGGGCGTGTGACTCATGCCAAAGTCGAGTTTCGATTTTGTTTCGGGATTTGCTATGACTCGGGAATAGTTAAATGACGTTCGGTTAAAACCGTAAAAGTTATTCTTTAAATTCCGAATAAATTCAAAATAATTATATTAAATTATGATAAATCTTAATAAATCTAAATAAAAATAAAATCAAAATATTATTTTTTTTTAAATAAAATTTGGTCCTTCAAACTTAATTAGCAGTCGGAAAAAGTCACGAAAGTCACAGTAAGTCGATTTAAAAGTCCGAGAAAAGTCCAAGATACTTAAAAGTCCAGAAAGTTTAGGACGACTTAAAAGTCAAGAAAAGTCAATGACGACTTTTAAAAAGTCAAGAAAAAGTCAAAGACGACTTAAAAGTCAAGAAAAGTCAAAGATGACTAAAAACGGTCTTTTCATGAAATCTCCCAGAAATTCCAAATACGAACGCGGAATTTCAAAATACGACCCGAAACAATAAATTCTATTTTAAAAACTTAAGTTCTACTGAAAAGTGTTAGTAAATATTTTTACTAGAAAATTGGGTACTTTTCGGGTTGTTACACATAATCCCCAAATAATGTCCTTGAGGAAAAGGACCGATTCTGTTAATCGTGCAACAACAATGTATACAATAACAATAATACGATACAGAAAAATTGTTCGGAAATCATCATCATAATAAAACATAAGTCGATTAATCAAAACATAAGTGGCATCGTTACAAAGCACTAGCATGATCCAAACATAAACGAAAAGCCTTAATGATTATCCTCCAGACCCATATCAATAGCATGCTTCAAAATGTCTTTGGAGGTAATTCCTTAGTTAAAGGATCTGCTATATTAGCACTAGTCATAATGTGCTCAATTGACACAGTGTTTTTCCGAACTTCCTCCTTAACTGACAAGTATTTCATTTCCATGTGCTTTATTCCTTTAGAATACTTGTCATTCTTTGAAAAGAAGACAGTTGCGGTATTATCACAATAAATTCTCAACGGCCTTGCAACATAATTCATAATGTTGAGCCATGAAAGAAAATTCCGCAACCATAAAGCTTGAATAGTAGCCTCAAAGCACGCTACAAATTCAACTTCCATAGTGGATGAGGCAATAATTGTTTGTTTAGCACTTTTCCAGGAGATTGCTCCCCTAGCTAAAACAAACACATAACCAAAAGTGCTTTTCCTTGAGTCCACGCATCCACCAAAATCTGAGTCAGCATATCCAATAACCCATTCCAGGATTGGACTGATATCGACCCAACATACCTACTGCAAAACTTATGTCAGGTCTTGTACAGACCTGCGCATACATTAAGCTTCCAACCAGAGATGCATAAGGAAAGTTTTTCATGGTATTTCGTTCTAGCTCAGTCTTAGGACACATACTTAAGCTGAACTTATCCCCTTTCTGAATAGGAACATCATTGGGATTACATTTTACCATGTTAAATCTTTCTAAAACTTTACTGATATAGGCTTTCTGAGACAACCCTAATGTCCTTTGTGATCTGTCTCGAGATATTTCCACCCCGATCACATAGGACGCCTCTCCCATATCTTTCATCTCAAAGTTGCTTGATAGGAAATCTTTAGTTTGACGTAATAGTCCCAAATCACTGCTTGCTATAAGTATGTCATCGACATATAGGACCAAAAATGCAAACTTACTCCCACTGATCTTCAGGTATATACACTGATCAACAGTGTTTTCTTGAAACCCAAAGGAGGTAATGGTATTATGGAACTTAATATACCATTGTCGAGAAGCTTGCTTAAGTCCATAAATGGACTTCTTTAATATACAGACCTTGTCCTCTTTGCCATCAATAATGAAGCCTTCAGGCTGAGCCATGTAGACTTCTTCTTCCAAACTCCCATTCAAGAATGTCGTTTTCACATCCATTTGATGTAGCTCTAAATCAAAATGAGCTACAAAAGCTAAAATGATCCGTAATGAATCCTTCTTAGAAACTGGAGAGAAGGTTTCATTATAATCAATGCCTTCTTTCTGATTAAAGCCTTTAGCTACCAGTCTGGCTTTATGTCGTTCAATATTACCCAAGGAGTCGCGCTTGGTCTTAAAGACCCACTTGCAGCCGACAGCCTTATGACCTACTGGTAAATTGACCAACTCCCAGACCTCATTCTTAGCCATAGACTCCATCTCTTCTTTCATGGCATTAATCCATTTATCGGAATCATTACAATTCATAGCTTGTGAAAACGTAACCGGATCATTATCAATACTAATGTCAAATTCACATTGTTGTAGATATACATAGTCATCTGAAGTAGTTGGCTTTCTAGGTCTTGTGGACCTTCTTAATACTATTTCAGGGGCTGTATCAACAACTTCAGTGGCAATGTTATCATTCGGGAGTGGAGGGTCATCAACGTTAGGTTCCACAATATTGACTGGGTCAACATTATCATTATGTGGAACTTCATCAATTGAAATTGGGGGCAAAGAAGCTGGAATTGCCACCCTAACTTCATTGACTATGACATCCCTTACCTGATCACTCCCACTAACTTCGCCATTCTCAAGGAATTTGGCATTTCCGGTTTCCACAATTCTTGTTTTGTGTGTAGGACAGTAAAACCTATACCCCTTAGACTTTTCTGGATAGCCGATGAAGAACCCACTAATGGTTATTTGATCGAGTTTTCTTTCATGTGGATTATAAATGCGTGCCTCTGATGGGCATCCCCATATATGCAAGTGTTGAAGACTCGGTTTCCACCATTTCCACAGTTCAAATGGTGTCTTTGAAACTGCCTTACTGGGGACCCGGTTTCCAACATACACAGCAGTCATAAGGGCATCCATCCACAACTTCATGGGTAAGTTAGTATTACTCATCATTGTCCTCACAGCCTCTAATAGGGTTCGATTACGCCTCTCAGCTACACCATTCATCCATGGAGAACCAGGATTTGTGTACTGAGGGACAATACCCAAACTTTCAAGGAGTTTTGCAAAGGGACCAGGATGTTGTCCTGATTCATCATATTTGCCATAACATTCGCCACCTCTATCTGACCTTATGATTTTCACTTTCTTTCCCAATTGCCTTTCCACCTCCTTAATGTAAACCTCTAAAGCGTTTACTGATTGAGATTTTTCATGCAAAAGGTAAAGATAACAATAACGTGAATAATCATCGATAAAGGTGATAAAATATTTCTCTCCGCTCATGGAGGGAACATCAAATGGACCACAAATGTCTGTATCTATAATTTCTAATAGAGCAGTGCTTCTTGTGGACCCTTTCTTGGGGTGTTTGGTTTGCTTACCTTTAATGCATTCCACACACGTCCCAAAATCCGTAAAATCAAGAGAAGGTAACATATTGTTTTTAACCAATATGTTCATTATTTCTCTTTAAATATGAGCCAAACGTTTATGCCACAAGAAGGAGGAACTTTCATTAGAGCCTGTATCTAGCCACCATGTATTAGAAGGAATTTCAACATAATTTGATTCGAAACATACTAAAGCCAAAGGCTTACCCTTCTTTTCGAACCAATTCTTACGCTTTATGCAGTCTTGCTGAAAGTGCCCAGGTTTCCTACAGATTAACTAACTTTCCTGCTTCTTAATTTCCTTCTTTATGCCAGATGCAGACGGTTTATCAGAAGGGCTTGACTTAATGCCCTTTCTGTTTCTAAACTTACCTTTATATTTCCCGCTTACATGATGCACATGATGTGCCTGGGGTAGACCACCATTCTTACTTGAGGCATCAGCCTCATCTTTCTGTTTGATTCTTGCTGCTTCCTGAACCAGTTTATTGGTTAATTCATTAACACTCCAAATTTCTTTAACGGTAATCTAATGAAGGTGAAAAGCATCAAACATATCAGGCAGAGAGTTGATTATAAACTGGGCGAGGAATGGATCCTCAACTTTCATGCCCAGTTTTCCCAACTTAGCTGCCAGATTCGTCATGTGCAACACATATTGCTGCATGGTGGTGACATTCTCATTATACTTAGCAGTGGTAAGTTCAGACATAAGCCTTCCAGCTACCACTTTATCGGTAGTCTGAAAGCGTTCCTTAATGATTTCCATGTACTTACTGGCTGTAGTACAGCCTGTCTCCGAAATGGAGGACTTAATGTTTGGTGCAGTGGTAAGTCGTAAGAACTTTAAGCAAAGACTGTCAAGTTATTGAGAGAGCTTTGCAACGGTACTGCATTATGAACATTGCTCAGAACATTAGGCTTTGAGTTTATCACACAATAGCAATTATGACTAAGACTTGAGACTTGAATGAGTAACTCATAAACAATCATTAAGCAAGTGCAGTATCTGTGGACAACCTACGCATGCTTAATTACATAATCAAGTATACTCTCTTTAATGAGTGTTTCACTTTAATGTCAGATTACCTGTGGGTAAAACCTTAATACAAGTTATTTCACCCCATTAGATGCTTAGTCGGATATTCACTGCATAATTTGAGTCCACTGTGGTGAACATCAACATAATGTGAATGCCCAATTTAATTACATTATGAGATCTGATCGCGTACGAGATGAAATCACTGTGGTGAATTTCAACTTGTCATAATGCGAATGTCTCCTTTAATCGATACATAAGATATAATTAATCTTCAATAAGAATGTATGCTTAGTCGGATATTCACTGCATAATTTGAGTCCACTGTGGTGAACATCAACATAATGTGAATGCCCAATTACATTATGAGATCTGATCACGTACGAGACGAAATCACTGTGGTGAATTTCAACTTGTCATAATGCGAATGTCTCCTTTAATCGATACATAAGATATAATTAATCTTCAATAAGAATGTATGCTTAGTCGGATAATCACTGCATAATTTGAGTCCACTGTGGTGAACATCAACATAATGTGAATGCCCAATTACATTATGAGATCTGATCGCGTACGAGATGAAATCACTGTGGTGAATTCCAACTCGTCATAATGCGAAGGTCTCCTTTAAGCATAATAGCATAATATTATACGAGCATACAATGAAAACAAACAATAAGTATCAAAACAGCACGGGAAGACCTCGACCGAGTAAGACAACACCTCGATCGAGTAGAAAATAAACAAAAACATCTCGACCGAGAAAAGCTTTAGCTCCATCGAGAACAAGGCAAAACAAGACCTCTCGATCGAGTACATCACTAGCTCGATCGAGTAGAAAAGAAGGACAGTTTAACTCGACCGTGTAAACAATAGCTCGATCGAGCAAAATCAAAATCATAAGGGCTCGATCGAGTAAAACATTAGCTCAATCGAGCAGAATCAAAAACATAAGGGCTCGATCGAGTAAATCATTAGCTCGATCGAGCAACATCATTAATAAACCATCTCGATCAAGTGAAGCATTAGCTCGATCGAGTATGGTATAGATCATACGACATTTATACGCAACAATAATCATAATAAACCATACAAATCGAATTAGGGCAGCGCAAATCATCATCATAAATCATATAATAATCATCATAAATCATATAAAACGAAATAATTCGATTAGGGCAGCGGAAACGATCATGATATAAGGATACGATATCTATCATAAGGGTATACAATCAATTATGAATGAGTATTACAACATCATGATTAAAGCATTAAATTCATTCATAAAAAGATAATCAAAACATTAATCAGAATTATTACTATAATCACAATCTTGCTCTGATACCACATGTAAACATAAATTATAGGATCTTGATTAAAGCAATAATTACTAAAAGATACTTACATGATATAACCATTAGATCTGATAATAAAATCACTTGAGAAAGATAAAAGATGAACCCTTATTGTTTTGCCTTCTCCTGCCTTCCTTATTCTCTAATTAACTTTCTTTATGTGTGTTTCTTAATATGAATGAATTAGGTTAAAGCTCAAATAGGTGTGCTTATATAGAGAGGTGGCAGGAGGGGCTTAATAGAATAAGTGGGCCTGATATGTTCATGGCCTGTAAACATTAACCGTAATCCACTTAAACTAGGACTCCTATTAAAAACCCGAAACAATATATTTAACCGTTATTTAATTAAGGTGACTGATATCAGTAATTAGGTCCACATAATAAAGATTTAAATAATAATTCTTACAATGGTTGCCTGGGTCGTCAGTGGTACATTCCTATCTGACCGGATGCTCCGGTTGGTGGATTTGGTGAGCCATTTCGGTCCTCTTCTTCTGGTGCTGCTCAGAGGGGTGATGATGATGATGATGATCATGAGCAGTAGTGACAACTGGTCACTACGCCCCCCATTTTGCAGCTGGTTTGGGGGAGGCTATTGTTCTATACAGCTGGTATTATCTATCCTTGTACTTTCTTTTATTGTATTTTATTTTAGTTATCTCCCATTCCCTTTTGTTAGTTGTGTCCTTTAGGTTGCTGATGTTGGTTATTGTGTGATTGTTGTGCTCTTAGCGTCACAATGAGGACACTGTGACATTTAGGTTTGGGGGAGAGTCTTTATTTATTTTGTGTGTTTATTTTCCGTTGTGTGAAAGAAAAAAATTCATAAAAATTGAAAAATTTACAAAACCCAAAAACATGTTTTTTATTTTATTAGGTCGAGTCTTGGTGAAGTTGAATAACAGTGATGATAATTTGCATTGTTTTTGCATTTGAATCCCAAATAAGTTTTCCATGTACATTGTTTTGACTTACTATTTTTGAAAACAAAGCTCATAGGACAAGTCTTGACCGTTTTTGACATACCTTATGCTAATTAGATTTGGCAATTTTTGTTGGTAAACCACTTAACATTCTGAGGTCTATAGAGCTTCCTAGGCCAGGAACATCAATAAACTGGTCTCATTGTCTTTAGGCTTGAGTGTGGTACTCCTTGTGGAATGTGTAACATCAAATTGCATAAGTGTGGCATTCGTTTCTTGATACTATACGCGTTCGTTTGATAAGTGCATGAGGAAAGGCGGTTCTTTTTGTGAGAAATATCGGTATATTTTGTCATTAATTTACGGATTATAACGAAACTATAGTATATGAATTACGAGTTATAAATGAATTGAATAATATAAAATTATAGGAATTTAGAATTAACCTTTGGTCCTAGCAAATTTGGTCTATGAACAATATCGAAATCGATATTCTCCTAATTGTTGCACCCAAGATGCTCCGAGATATGCCTTGCTTGTGCTAGAAATTTTAGAGAAAAGTTACTGCTAATTTTTCTTTTGTGTGATGATGAATGATAGAGAGAATTCGAGAGAAAAATCTGAATTTTTCTTTGTTGCTCTTCCGCTATTTCGGCCGTGACAAAGGGTAGTAGAAGGAGGAGTCTCTCCTCTTTTTACTCCTCTTGTTATTAGGGTTTTGACCTAGTAACCCTAAGAGAATAATAGGAGATCTTTTCTCTTATTTTATCTCTTATTAACCGAAAATTAAGAGAAGAAAAGGACTATTTTCTCCTTTCTTTTTCGGTTATATTAGCATATGATATAATATATACATCAACATAAATATCCGTATATTTATAATTTTCTAATTAAATATAACATATTATGTTTAATTACGAATTAACATTTTAATTCGTTTAAGCTTACATTATATACATTGATTAAATATAACGGTTTATATTCAATTACGAATTACATTTAATTCGTCTTAGCTAATATTATTTAATCGTTATTAAATAATCGTTTCATCATTACATTGACTAACCTTTTAGTCATATACATCGAGTAACCTTTTAGTCATATAATAAGGCATCAATATGATTATATTATTCATATAATCACATCTCTCAGACACATCCTTTAGGTGTGACTTTTAGGGACCAGTTGATCACCGCCATTAAAATGACAATAACGTCAAACTCCTAGCAAGCCAACCGTTATCGATAAACGTTAATCAACTGATAAGAATACTAAGTATACCCTGTGAACCTGTAAGAGATTTATTCATGTTATCACACTAACTGTGGAGGACACTAGCTCCAACAATCTCCCACTTGTCCTTACAAGTGTATGTGCGATAACCCGATTCTCATATCCATAAATTTCTCCCACTCAATGTAAAACAATTTGCAAAGTCCGTATTTACAAAGGTCGCATTTTACAAGCGATCAGTATCAAGAGTGGTTTTCCCGACTAGAGAGTAACTTAACTGATAAACGAATCATTATTCGAGCATGGCCATGCATTTCAGTTACAACTCCTCGAGTGGCTCTGAGAAATAACAAAACCTGATAAAGGTTGGATATTTTCCTCAACTCGAATCCTGCAGATACAAGCACAGTATGAAATGACACAATAATAATCTACTTAGCCTCCTATTACGGTCGACCATGAGAAAGAAACCAAAGTCACCCAAAAATTGCCTTAATCTCAATAGACAGGCGATAGTCAAACGAATCAACTCTTAGGAACACTATGGACGTCCTATCCACGACCTGGCACCGAATGTTCTGAAACATTTAGGACTCCATAACGTTGTCACGATGTCCTACGAGGTATCTTTATAACTCGTATCTGTGATCGATCAGTCAATCGTTTGACTTATGGCTCGTTGAACCCACCATCAATCAACTTCACAGTATTATTGCCAGAGTTATCAGCTCATGTAGGCAATTACGGACAAAAACAATTATAATGTAATTCAGTTCACTTTGTGGCGTTCAATGTTGTCGTACAATCCACATGAAAAACAAAATATGAAACAATACGATGATGTTATAAATAGTGCATGAAAAAGATACATTTATCTAATCCACATAAAACAGCTACTACAACTCAGGAACACGTTTAATTCCCATGGAAATAACGTTCCCTTCATGCTTATCATATTTTAACGGTTTAGTGAGAGGATCCGCGATGTTGTCATCCGAAGTAGTCTTGTCAATCACTATCTCTTTTTGCTCCACGTAATCTCGGATCATGTGAGCCTTCAGAAGTACATGTCTAGACTTGTTGCTGGACTTAGGCTCCTTAGCCTGGAAGATGGTACCTCTACTATCACAATATATGGTGATAAGGTCATTCGAACTAGGAACTACGGTTAGTCCTTGTAAGAACTGACGCATCCATATAGCTTCATTTGCAGCTTCTGAAGCGGCATAGTACTCGGACTCAGTTGTAGAATCTGTTATAACACTTTGTATGGAGCTTTTCCAACTGACCGCAGCGCCATTAAGAGTAAAGACGAATCCAGACTGAGATTTCGAGTCATCTCGATCTGTTTGGAAGCTAGCATCTGCGTAACCGATTGCGCATAGCTCAGTGTCTCCTCCATAAGTCAATACCCAATCCTTAGTCCTTCGTAAGTACTTAAGGATGTTTTTTACAACCATCCAGTGTGTTTTACCTGGATTGCCTTGGTACCGACTCATCATACTCAATGCATATGTTACGTCCGGACGTGTGCATATCATGGCATACATGATCGATCCTATAGCTGATGCATAAGGAACACGACTCATGCACTCGACCTCTTCCGATGTCTTGGGTGCCTGAGGTTTACTCAAATGCATCCCAGAAATCATTGGAAGGTTTCCCTTCTTGGGGTTGGTCATGCTGAACCTCTCAAGAATCTTATCTATATAAGATTCCTGACTGAGTGATAACATATGTCGTGATCTATCTCTATAGATACGGATCCCCAATATGCGTTGTGCTTCACCCAGATCTTTCATATGGAAATGGTTCTATAACCATACTTTTACCGAAGATAAGAGAAGGATGTCATTCCCAATCAAGAGTATGTCATCAACATACAATATTAAGAAGACAATCTTACTCCTACTCGACTTGACATACAAGCATGGTTCCTCGACCGATCGAGTGAAACCATTCTCTTTTATCACCTGGTCGAAATGATGATTCCAACTACGAGATGCTTGCTTAAGTCCATAAATGGAACGCTTAAGCCTGCAAACTTTCTTAGGATTTTTAGGATCAATGAAACCTTCGAGTTGTACCATGTACAATTCTTCCTCCAAATAACCGTTTAAGAAGGCGATTTTCACATCCATCTGCCAAATTTCATAGTCATGAAAAGCGGAAATCGCTAAGATTATCCGAATGAAACGCAGCATAACTACGGGTGCAGAAATTTCATCATAATGCAATCCTTGCACTTGAGTGAAACCTTTTGCCACTAGTCGTGCCTTATAGGTGTCTGGTTGTCCTTCTACGGAGTGCTTTATCTTATAAAGCCATTTGCACTGAAGAGGTCGTACCTTATCAGGCAAATCAACAAGATCCCATACGTCATTCTCATACATAAAGTCCATCTCGGATTGCATGGCTTCAAGTCATAGCTTAGAGTCGGAACAGGTTATGGCACCTTTATAGGTAGCGGGTTCGTTACTCTCTAGGAGTAAAACATTGTCTCTCTCATTCTCCTCGACCATACCAATGTATCTGTCTGGAGGAATGGAGACTCTACCCGACCTCCTAGGTTCCATAGGGATGTTAATCGTAGCAGAAGTTGAAGGAACCTCTTCCTCCATTTGTTGCTCGGTTGTTGGTTCTTGAATATCCGACAGATCGAAGGTTCTATTACTTGACTTATTCTCGAGAAACTCTTTCTCTAAGAACTTCGCACTAGCCGCAACAAAAACTCGATGTTCGGTAGGCAAATAGAAGAAATGACCAAACATTCCTTTTGGATAACCAATAAAGTATGTCTTGGCCGATCGCGGGCCGAGATTATCCTCGTGTCTCCACTTGACATAAGCCTCGCAGCCGTGAACCTGAATAAAGGACAAGTTAGGGACCGTTCCCTTCCATAACTCATATGGAGTCTTGTCTACAGCTTTAGACGGACTTCGGTTAAGTATAAGAGCAGCTGACAAAAGAGCTTAACCCCATAAAGAATCAGGTACTACCGTGTGACTCATCATGGATCGAACCATATCAAGTAATGTTCGATTTCTCCGTTCGGACACACCATTTAATTGAGGTGTTTCAGGTGGAGTTAATTGTAATACTACACCACAGTCTTTAAGGTGTTGATCAAACTCATTTGAAAGATATTCGCCACCACGATCTGAACGAAGTGCTTTAATCTTTCTTCCCAGTTGGTTTTCAACCTTATTCTGGTATTCCTTGAACTTTTCAAAGGACTCACTTTTATGCTTCATTAAGTAGACATATCCGTATCTACTCAAATCATCCGTGAAAGTGATAAAACATCTATAGCTGTCTCTTGCGTTTATTGACATAGGTCCACATACATCAGTATGTATGAGTCCTAATAGGTCACTAGCGCGCATTCCAACACCTTTGAAGGAAATTCGAGTCATTTTACCGATACGACATGATTCACACGTGCCAAATGATTCGTAATCAAATGGGGAGATAGTCCCATTGTCAATGAGCTTCTTTACACGTTTCTCATTTATGTGTCCCATACAGCAGTGCCATAGATAAGTTTGATCTTTGTCACCAACCTTTAATTTCTTATTATTCACATGCAATATTTATGTGGTTTGATCTAAGATATAAATTCCATTCATGGAAACTGCTTTGCCATAAATCATTTCATTAAAAGAGAAAATACTGCTATTGTCTTTTATTGAAAATGAAAAACCGTCTTTATCTAGTACGAAAACAGAAATAATGTTCTTAGATAAAATGGGTACATAGCAACAGTTATATAAATATAACTCAAAACCACTCGGGAGTTGAATTACATATGTTCCCACTGAAACTGCAGCAACTCTTGCTCCATTCCCCACTCGCAGGTCCACATCACCCTTTGCGAGAGGTGTGATATTTCTTAGGCCCTGCAAATGATTACACACATGAGAACCACAACTTGTATCAAGTACCCAAGTTCCGAAACTTGCATGGTTAATCTCAATCATATGAATAAAAGAAGACATACCAACAGGAGTGACGCGGCCTGCTTTTATGTCCTCACGGTACACGGGACAGTTCCTCTTCCAATGCCCAGTCTTGTGGCAATGGTGGCACTCCATGTTACTGTCCTTGCTCTTTGCCTTGCCTTGTGAGCCACTGGTCTCACCAGGCCCACTCTTGCCGTTTCCTGACTTTTTAAACTTTGGCTTTCCTACAGCTAGGTCGCCATGAGCCTTGCCCTTACCTTTGCCCTTGTTGGAAATCATGAGAACATCTTGCTTCATGCTCCCACTCAATTTCATATCATTCTCGGTCTGTACGAGAAGTGAGTGTAGCTGATGAAGACTTTTCTTCATATCATTCATATAGTAATTTGCCCTGAAAAGGGCAAAACCATCATGAAGTGAATGAAGCACACGGTCAATGACTATGCTCTCACTGATTTTGCAATCAAGTGCCTCCAGTTTCTCGACATTCTCAATCATATCAAGAATGTGTGGGCTAACCGGTTGGCCCTTCTGGAGTTTCGCCTCAAAGAAGCGACAGGTATGCTCATAAGTAACGATCCTCGGTGCTTTTGAGAATTCGTTAGTGAGCGTGGTGAAAATCTTGTTTGCACCTTGGGCAATGAAGCGTCTTTGCAAATTTCTTTCCATTGCAAAGATGAGTACGTTCTTTATCGCACCCGCTTCCACAACGAAGTCACTATATTCAAGTGTCTCGTTAGCTCTCGCATTAGGGCCTGGGTTTGGCGGTATTGGCTCAGTCAAGTACTTGAGCTTACCGTCAGCAATGGCATCATTCTGTAATGCCGCCTCCCAGTCCGTAAAGTTGGACCCGTCATTCTTCAGTCACGTGGACTGATTCATGTGGTCCATAAAAGCTTTAAGCCAGGATTCGCGCGCGAGCGTGTTACTTGGCATAGGGATATCAGTATTTCCAGCCATTTGTTATATGCAGTATTATCAATATGAACGAGTTCTACACTGAAAAAGAAGAAAAAAAACATAATAAGCATACTCATCGATTTGAATTTAAGTCTAGTGCAAAATTTGATTTAATGCAAAGACTCGAGCATTTATACAATTGACCTCCCTCAAGAATTATATAAATGATCCCAAGACTCAAATATCTGTAAATTGATAAGCCAACCTCTTGGCTAATTCTACCTTTAGAATTCTTGGTCGATAAATTTCTGTAAATTCTATCTTTAGTCCATCATAATCACGAGAAACTCTTCGGACTATAATGTTGAGATAAAATAGGTCAACACACACTACTTACCCAATGTAGAAGGGGTCATATGGAGAGTAAGGTCCTATATGCCAACGACGAAGAAGGGATTCATAGTAGTTTGGCCTATAAAGACTAGTCTCAATTTTAGGTTTAGAGGAAGATCCCATCAATTTTATTTTAATTCAATTTTAAGTGAACTAATATCTAGCATGCGAGAATGAATAAACTAAAATGATGGCTTAAATTCGAGTGACATCTTTATGTCCAAGGTAACTAACATTCAAACTATATGAGTCAATTTTCATGCATTTTAGTAGTAGGTAGTTTGGTTTAGGCGGAATATGATGCACTAACTATCATGTGATGAAAAACAACAAGAACGGAAAAAATACATAAAAATATTACAAAGTCGTAGTGTGGCCTATCTACCAAAATGAACAAAAATACAACTTTGGAATCCAATGTGACACCCTCAAATTTGCGGAAAGAAAAAAAATTATTTAAATACATAATGAAGGTGTCTGAAATAAAAAGGGTCATTACAATACGGAATAATATTCTACAAAAGAAATATACAAGACGGGAGACATATCTCCCGTATAAATCGGAAATGAAAGAGTGTCATAATAATATACAATCTAAGACCGAGATTAGGTCCAAGGTAATACTTCGCTCGCTAGCTCGTCAATGTACCCAATGTATGCATTCACCACCTGTTCGACCGCATTAAATATAAACACGGAAGCCACAGTCAGTGGGGAGTAACTCCGAGTCCTCCCAGCCACGAAATGTCGAGTTTAATGAAACATGAATAACATAAAAGCAATGTATATGGAAAATACAAAACTTAAACATATATGATATGCTTTTCCTGTTATGAAACAATTAACTAACATATAACCTATCATATGAAAGCTATCATGTGAAACCGATAATAAAATATAACAAGAGGTAGGGAAGCTGGTATGCTAGCTCAGAGGTTACCCTGTAACGTGGCCATGATACACTCAAACCCTAATCAACACGTAATCATGTGAATCAGTTAACAATCGGTAAGCCAAACTCTATCAATCCTAGCCGGCTTGCATCTCACCTTCTAGAACTCATAGAATCATACAAACATGAAAGACCAATACTTCTACAAACAGGCATCAGTTCCTAGTACCGTCAATAGAAGACTTCTGTAACTCGAGGCTATACCACAAGGTAGGAAAACATCCTAGTCCTAGACTGATCAGACCTAGTAACAACAGCTATTCCATTCCCCGGCTCGTGACCAGAAGTACACAAGAAACTCTACTAGGCGACCCCCTAAGCAGAGATGGCTAGTACTTAAGCTGGCTCCATCCCCAAAGTGGATTAGGTAACCATGCCCTGACCTGGATATAAACCCACCAAGCCGAGACACAAAAGCTATTAACCATGAACTATATACTCGTTAAAGACAGTACGGACCTATCAATGTCATGGTCCAAGATACTCATTTAGAATTACCAAGGCCGAACCAAACTAATATCTTAACTCAGAGGTTACCTTTAAAACATGGCCAAGATACGACTTAACATGCCATAAAATCGTAATTCTCTATGGGTACTTAGTCAACACGACACCAACCATATAATCAAAACAGTCACAGGAACACATCCTATCATGTGACTCATTGCATATAAATAATAATCCATTATCATATCGCCTCATATCTACTAAGGCTAATTCAGTAATTAAATACAACTTTACTTGAAGACAAATCCCCGACCCGAGTCCCGCGACGGGTCATCAGTCAACTCGGGGCTGACTAGATCTTAGTTTGACCAAACCCGTTGGATCAAACCGGCTAGAAACAGAGTCTTTATCACATAGACATAAAATCAACATAATCATTACATGTTATTTTAATAAAACTTCTAACCGGTGAATTATTAAATTATAACCAAAACCCGTTTGACTAAAAGGATATTAAATTAAACTACGGTCTCGTCTTATAATTTCTAACATGTGAGAAATAATAATTTAATGAAAAACCTTTTTAATTAAATATTTTACTTATTAATATTTCTCGCTTGCTAATTATTACAAAACGCGATAAAACTGACGATAACTCAAAAACCGTCACAAGTCACAAAGTGGGACCCACGGGCTGAGTTGGACCGGACCCACATGGGCCTGATTTGGGCCTCACGGCCTGATTTGGGCTCAATGGGCTGTTTTGCCTAAAATTTCTAAAAACCGTTTTCCAATATTTCCCGCATGCTTTAACATATTTAAAACCCGTCAAAACAACAACCAATCAATCAAACATCGACACAACCCAAAGACCAAAACCCGGACCCACCTTGGACCAGCCCAGACCGGTCTGAACCGGCCTGGACCGGCTGGTTTGGTCCGGTTCACCAACCACCCTACACGGCCACTTCCACGGCCAACACCACCCCCAACACAAATTGATTCTAACATGATTTTAATTAACAACAACCATTTTTAAACATCCAATTCAACCATCAATCATACAAAAATCATGATTATAATTAAATCATACTAACATGTCTAGAACACTAACATATTAAAATTTCCATACAACATATAAATCATACTACTTAACATGTTACTACTAAAAATCATTAGTAACCATAATATGAACTAAAACCTAAGAAACTAAGGCTATGTGACATTATATCGTCGAGTAACTCGGAATCGTTACCTTAGCTTATCTAAAATCAAGTAGCACCAAAATAATAAGAACCAAGAAAATAAGAAACCCGCCTTCTAATCTTCCCCTAATATATACGAGTCACCAAACTCGTCTTCAAAATCTTCCCCTATAAGAAATGACACGAAAAACATTATTAGAAGTAAAAATAGATTTTCCATAATTAAAGTGTTGAAAACGATTTTGACGGAATTGAAAATAAACCGTACTAGAAGATGGGGAGCGAAGAGGAGATCCTAGAAATATAAGTCAGGACGGATTTAATTAAGAAATGAAGGTTTTATGAAGGTTTTGCTCAATAACGATGAAGAACGGATGAAGAACGCGAAGAACGCTCAAGAACGATTAAAGAAAGTGATATTTTGATCTTAATTTGATTTGTTGAAAAATGAAAAGTTGTTTGTGAGTAAAGAATGAGTGGATGAGTGCCGTGTAAATATAGGCCAAAATAGTGAGTTGGGTTTTGAAATTGTTGTTATGGAATTGACCCGGTATAATAATTATATTACCTTAATTAATTAGATATTAAGTTAATTGAATTAAATATCAAGATATTATGTTATTGTAATGAAAAGAAAGAAAATATCAAGGTCAAATAGAGAGGAAAAACCGTGTGATATGGTGACTGTCGGGTCAGTTTTGTAAACGATTTGCGTAATTTTCGTTAACTGATCGATAAAGTAGAAAAATATCTAGATATTATTATTAGTTTATTCAAAACCATTAAAATATCTTATTGTGAGTGGAAAGCGATGACATGGGCGTGTGACTCATGCCAAAGTCGAGTTTCGATTTTGTTTCGCGCTTTACGATGAGTCGGGAATAGTTAAATGACGTTCGGTTAAAACCGTAAACGTTATTCTTTAAATTCCGAATAAATTCAAAATAATTATATTAAATTATGATAAATCTTAATAAATCTAAATAAAAATAAATCAAAAATATTATTTTTTTAAATAAAATTTCGGTCTTCAAACTTATGAGACGAGTCGGGAAAAGTCAACGGAAGTCAAAGTTGACTGAAAAGTCGAGAAAAGTCGAAGATGACTAAAAGTCAAGAAAAGTTTAGGACGACTTAAAAGTCAAGAAAAAGTCAATGACGACTTTAAAAAGTCAAGGAAAAGTCAAAGACGACTTAAAAGCCAAGAAAAGTCAAAGATGACTAAAAACGGTCTTTTCATGGAATCCCTCAAAAATTCCAAATACGAACGCGGAATTTCAAAATAAGACTCGGAACAAAAATTCCTATTTTAAAAACTTACGTTCTACTGAAAAGTGTTAGTAAATATTTTTACTAGAAAAATCGGGTATATTTCGGGTTGTTACATGAGAGCCCGGGGGGCCGCAGTATCATATGAGGACATTGCTGGCGATTTAGGAATAAGGGTAAGTGGAATCCCCTAAACACTCTACTCTACAGCATAAGATAATGAAGTTGTCGGCGGCGACCCCAGTAACACTGAAGGGGTAGATCTGGAAGTGGGGAGCAATACGAGCGTTTCGGCCGTTGCTGCAGGGGAGGTTATCAATTGAACTTCGGATGTAGTTGATCCAGTAGCTGAGCGGCCCATGTATATCCAGTAGGCAAATATGATTCACCATCCATTTCTACTACACACCATGGTGCCTCTACCGTGCATGGAGAATGTGCCAGAGAACCTTGGGTGTTCTCTTGATTGTGGGGCTCCTGATCCAGAACATTTTATCTGCACAGATTTCATGCGCCGCAACAAGAAAGCGTTTTCCACAGTTTTCTCCCTGCGCAAAGAAGTCGTGGACTACGTCTTTGCTGAATCTGATACTCATCAGAAAGGGTATGATGACCTTTAGACCTCTCTGCTCTTTGCCATGCGCTTTCTCACCCACTCTGCAGTTAATGTCACACACCTTGTTCACTGAAGTGTCACTAACTTTGCATTAAAACTAATCATCATTTTTCTTAAAGTCAACGTTCCTTTCAGTTACACTCATTGTGACAGAAAGGTGACAGTCAGTTCACATTACAGTTACACTCATTGGTCTTTAAAGTCGCATTTATTTTGCTTGTTTGTCATACAATGGTATATAAAGTAACATTCAGTGGTCTTTAAAGTCACACTATTTGTTCTTTAGAATTACACTCAGTAATATATGAATTATGTTACTCTTTATTCTTTAAAGTGAGACTTATTGTTGTTGATACAATTGAGGTGTTTTGTAATATTTAGGGAACAATTGGTGGCGTATTATGCTTTCTTCTGCATCTCTTGCGCATTGGAAATGGAAAGTTTGAAACCCGGTATGCAAGTAACGAATTCTATTATCGATTGTTGGTGTATACTCTTGAATCAGATTATGCACGAGAACAGGGCACGGTCCAGGATTTCTCGATGTTTCCTAGGCCTTACTCACGCTCTATGTTTTTTTTGACTTTTGGGTTTCACTCTGTATTAACAATGCAGCCCGGATATGTTCTCACGGCCATTAAACCAACAGGATACTGCGGTTGAAATTTGGACAGCAATGAAACTAGGGAAAATTGTTCACCGTGCAACAGAATTACATTGTTCGTGGGATTCATGGGTGCAGTCGAATTGTGCTGCTTTTGATCTTGACTCTGATTTGGTACGTACATCTATCACAGAATATGGGCAATAAGTCTAGCATTGGTTGATAATAACTTGTTTCCCTTAAAATGACAGGTATTCGTCCAGTGTTATCTGGCAATAACAACCACAACAGTTGTGCAAGCATTAAATTCAGGTCCGAACAGATTCAGTACCTTGACAGCAGGTACTACCAAGATGATCTTCTGAAGTTGCCGTACGGTGGGATTTCTCGGCTTGTGGTAAAAGAAAAAACTGTTCATTTATACTCTTCTTCTTCTCACTCGCCAGCATCTGTTCATTTATGCAGTGTGATTAGGTGGGAAGGTACATGGTAAAAAAAGGTATCACAAAGGGTTCAAAGGTGTGCGGGTTTCAGATCCACAACATCATGTTCAAATGGCAAGGAACCGGGCATTCTGTTGACTAAATATTGTTTTTATTTACGCTTTATATCCAATCATAAGCTTTATTTAATTGGGTTATTGTCTTTTTAACCACAGTGAGCAATTAGTGTACTGCAATCGACATGGTGCCCTTACTATGGCTAACATGCTGACCTTGCTACCTGACCTGGTTATGTGCGATGCGGTGATTGAGTGTTGGTTGATATTAATCAACCGTCTTGAAAAAAATGAATAGGATTTTCACAGAATGTAATTCTTCAGTATCGGCCATATGGTACGCTTTTTCCCCTACAACTCTTAGGACACAAATTGTCATTTCATTTACTGTAGTCACTTACTTTAACTTCGGATACTTTGTAGTGCACTATGCGTAACTGATACTAAGTAGTTATGTCACTGGGATACCTTCATTGTGATTGTAACTGTAATGCATATTATGTGTTACTTCAAGGCAGTCAGTGTGTTACTTCATTATGTCACTGGGACACATTCATTGCAATTGTAACTTTAATGCTTACTATGTGTTACTTCAAGGCAGTCATTGTGTTACTTCATTGCTTTGGGTTTTGGTATGCCTTGATGAAGATCAGCAAGCAGTCTTGTTAGCCAGGCTAATTCCTTTGCAGTGTAAGACATACACAAGTACTCTTCTTCAGCTGAGCTTTTGTTGTTTTCTGTTTCTTTGTTTTCCAAGATATCAAAGAGTTGCCAAGGAGACACAATATCCACTCAAAGATCTACAACTGAACACACACTGTCCCCAATCTACAGTGTGTACTAGATAAAACAACCCTGCATTGACAGTGTGTTTCAGATATCTAACCACATGCATTGCAGCTTGCACATGTGGTTTCCTAGGTTGTGTGAAAAATTGGCTTAAATGTTATATAACATAAGATATGTCAGGCCTACTGAGATTGAGATACAACAATTTTCCAATTAATATTCTGTAATCTTCAGGATTAGATAACAACTCTTCTTGATCTATACTTAATTTCAGCCCTTTAGGCAAAGGAAAATGTTCTTCGATGCAGTCCTCCATACCTAGATCTTTGATGATGTCTAGAGTATATTTCCTCTGATTGATAGTTATTCCTGTCTCATCTCTTGCCACCTCTAATCCCTGGAAGTGTCTCAAAAATCTTTGATGATAAATGTCTAATTAAAGCCATCCTTGACTTCCTAAATCTCTTCCTGATTATCCCCTGCCAACAGGACATCATCAACATACACCAAAACTACCAGGAAAGACCTTGATGTGACACTAGTCCTTGTGAAGAGTGAATACTCTTGTTTAGATTGGATAAAAGCCAAACTAACTAAGTACTTAGTAAGCTCTATATTACATTGTCTCGAGGCCTGTTTGAGCCCATATAAGGATCTTTGTAGCTAGGGACAAGGATAACCTGGTGGAGGTTGTTGATATCTTGTTGATGGAGTAACCAGCCTTTGGAAGAAGCAAGTGCTATTAGAGTTCTCACTGTTGCCAGTTTAGCATCAGGTGAAAACGTGTGTTTGTAGTCTAGATATTTTACTTGGTTGTAGCCTTTTAGCAAGCAGTCTGGCCATAAACCTTTCTTATAAAAGGCTCAATGTTTGTAATCAGGTTATCAGCGTCAGTATCATTGATAATTGATTGATGGACTGCATTATCTGGTGTGAAAATGTTGTTTTCAGTTTTCATTCATGTGAAAGGAGTATTATTAATGTTGTCATGAATGTGATTTTGATCCACAGTCTGAATAACTTCATGAGTAGTGTCAGGTATAGTTTGCTCAGTATACAGATTAGATTCACTAGGATGAATACATCTTTTAGTGAATGGTCTGCAACTAGCATCTCCAGTAGCATTAAATTGAGTAGTAAAGTCATTATGCTCTAGCAAATTATCTAGAATTTTGGTGTGGTAAAGGAAAAATGTTTTCTTTAAATATAACATCTCTATTATTAAAGACAATATGCTTGTCTAAGTCATATAGTTTGTAGCCCGTCTTTCTATAGGGATATCCTAGAAAAATGCATTTTCTCACTCTATAACCTAACTTGTCTCTCAAAGATGCAGGTATAGTGGCAAAGCATAGAGACCCAAAGACTCTTAGTTCCTCATAACAAATAACCTTCCCAAACAGAATTTCATGAGGAAGTTTTCAATCCAATTTAGCAACAGGCATCTTATTGATTAGATAAGTAGCAGTGAGTAGGCAATACCCCCAAAACTGGAAGGGCAAATTTGACTGAATTTTTAGAGCTCTTGCAATATCTAATAAGTGTATGTGCTTCCTTTCTACCCTAGAATTTTGTTGAGGGGTTCCTACAATGCTATGTTGGTGTATAATTCCTCTCTCATAAACCAGTAATGTGCAGGGTGCTGGAATGAACTTAGTCCCAATATCTGTACTTACAGTCTTAATTTTGAAAGTAAACTGTTTTTTCACATGTAATAGAATTTTTTTAATGATATGAGGTACTTGGTGCTTAGTTTGTATAAGATATGTCCAAGTGGACCTAGAATAATCATCAACTATGATCAAGAAAGATTTAGCACCAGTCATTTTGCTAACTTTGTAAGGACCGCAAACATCCATACGAATTAACTCAAAGTAAGTAGATGCATAAGAAGTACTTCTATAGAAAGGCAATGCATGATGTTTAGACAAAATGGAAATTTGACAGTCACAAGAATCGCTCTTATTACAAAGCTTAGTGCCACATACATGTCTAAATATATCTATAGAAGTATGACCAAGTCTTTGATACAACAAATAGATTTCATTATCCTTCATACAGCTATTTGATTGAACATGATGTTTACTTTGTGACTCTTCTGTGTGATAAAATTATTATCATATTTCAATTCCTGAGAAATTATGTATAATTCAGCATGCTTTCTTCCAATTTCTAGTATTTACTTACTTGAAAGGTCCTGGAACCAACCTTCACCATTTAAAAAAAAAAAATTACCCTCATATTAGTGTGTTGTAACAAAGATCCAAACAGATAATAAGTTATGTTTAAATCCAAGAACTACAAACACATTCTTTAGTTTGATATGTTCTATCAATTGCATGGAACCTGTATTATGCACGATTTTTACTGTGCCATCAGGTAAAAAAACTGTAATAGGTCTGTCTAATGTGATAACATTATGTAACAAATAGATATTAGAGGTCATGTGGTCTAAGGCACCAGTGTCTATTATCGAACTAGAGGCATTTTAGTAACCTTGAACAACATAAGCATAGGAATAATCAGCGAAACTTGAAAAGATCACATATTGTGAAACATTTGCTGTTCCAGATGAAGAAGGAAATCTATGAGAAATACTCCTTAAGACCTTATCAGTGATTGTGTCTATCAAGTCAGATACAAGATGATCATTGTCAACTGAGAAGCTTTGTGCACAGTGTGGGAAGACTAAGGTATATCAAGCAATGGAGTGAAGTCTGAATCTTCGTATTCATCATCATAATATGAAACATTAGCATTATTAGCTCCTTTGTTGTATTCACCCCTTCCTCTCTTCTTATTGTAGCCTCCTCTGCCATTCTTTGCCTGAGCAATTAACATCTTCTTCAACTTATAACATTGCTCACGAATATGGCCTTGGATACTGCAGAATGTACAAGTTTGCAGCTGATAACATTCATCAACAACATGTCCCTTCTTATTGCAGTGTGAACATATTTTCTGTTGTTTGTCTTCTAAGTGATCAACCCTTGGCCTTTTTTAAGAATACTTAGCAATTTCAACCTTAGAGGCAGAAGATTTGTAGCTAGTGTAAGAATTGGCAGCAGGTACAGCATCCGTAGCATCACTAATCTGCTTTTATTTCTTCACTATTTGAAGCAAAACTAAGACCTTGTTAATAGTAGGCATAAGCTCCATGGTGAGAATATGCTCCTTAACACTTTCATAAGTGTTGTTCAGACCCATCAAAAGATGAATTAGCTTGGACTGCGCTTCTTTGTCCATGATTCGCTTAAGCAGATTACAAGTGCAGGTGCTCATTGCTCTACAGGTGCACATTGGTAGAGGATCTAGTTCATCAATCTCTTCCCAAGTTCTTTTTCGATTGCCATAATAATCTACAACAGGAAGATTCTCCTGAGAGATGCTGTTAAGGTCTTTCTTTAGTTGATAGAGTTTATTACTGTTCATCTGGTCATATCTCTCCACTAACTCAATCCATAAGTCTTTAGAATAAGTAACATAGACAAAGCTATCCCTAAGTTTCTTATCCGTGGAGTTCTTGATCCATTGAAGAACAATCATGTCATATCTAGAGCAGAGATTGTGTTTTTTATCAGTTTTGGGAGGTTTAGGACAGATTCCAGTGGTAAAACCTTCCTTGTTCTTAGAGGCAAGAGCAAAAAGGATGTCTCTCTTCTAGAGAACAAAACCAGTACCATGGAACAACTTATCAATTAAACGCATATTTGGTTGATCATTGTTTGTCAGAGATAAAGGATCATCATAGACATCATATGATCCAGAAGATGAAGAAGTTGGTGTTGAATCAGGCATTTTTGGTGTTTGATGAAGAATTTGTGGTGTTAATCAAGATAAGAACAAGCGTAAACCTAATTTTTAGGTATTTTGAAACGTTTTGAACAAAATCAAAAGAAATTGGGGAAAAATGTTTAATCGCAGAAAAACAGAGAGTTTAATCATAGGAAACCAAGGAAATCAACAATGTTTGAAGATATTCGAGCTGAATGTGAGCAATAAACAAAAAAATATGAATACTTTGCATATCATTCATCAAGTTATCAAATCATCAAATCATCAAGAAGATTTTAAAGAATTTATCCGGAAACGGAAAAACAAAATGATGAACAAATCATTCATAAACACATAAAAAAAACATCAAGGAATTTGTGTAATCAATTGAGATAACAATTGGATTGAAAGTTGCAAGAAAAATCATAATGAAGGAGGATCATATATCTAGAACGACTAATACCATTTGAATATTAACCTCCATAAATGAATGAATAAATAGCTTGCATAAGAAGAAATTCAAGAGTAAATAAATGTGTTTTTGTTGAGACCATTTCTAGATTAGAATGTTGATGATGCCTTAAGACAAATTAATCTCATTTGTTTATATAATGTGTGACTTTTAAGTCTTAATTTTATAGTGAGGGAATGTTTCATGTGCTAATCAAGATGTCCAAGAATGATCAAGATGAAGATCGTCATTGTTAGTGTCATAATATTGTAAGAGGAAACCATTTAACTTGATACATGTTTTGTACTTCAAAACTAACAGTGACATGTCACTGTGGTTTTTGGCTCTTAAATATTTCGAAAATATTTAACTCTTGAAAATAGCTTTCCAAACTTTTGATCAACATTTTACATTGCTGAAAACTCTTGTTTCATCTATATAAATGAAAGAAAGCTTTTAGTTGTCTTGGAGAAGAGGTAGCTTGCACAAAAAGACACTTGTTAAAAATAGGTTGCTTACTTCTACTATATTTGGTGATGTTTATGGTCCCCATGAACACTACCATTTATGCTTTTTCTTGTTGAATAAACTAACCCTTATTTGTCTAAATGTGGGCTGCAAAATTAAGGTTACTAGAAAACTTGATTACTTATGCAAGAAATTAATCTTGCTTGCATAAGGGGTCACAGTTTTCTTGTGCCTCAATTGCCCACCTTATTTGTTGTTCAAGCTTCAATTCTTTAATATTATTTCAACACTTGCACTTAATTGTAGTGTGTTATTTTTATTGTGAAGTACACTCTACCTTACATTATAAATACCACACTTATTTCATTTGAACAAGTGTGCAACAACAAAAACTCTTCAAGCATAAAAGACTTTGAGTTTTTAATCAAGTAAACTATCTTTGCAAAAACCGGTTAACATTT
The DNA here is from genome assembly GCA_022085475.1 of Heliosperma pusillum. Classification (NCBI taxonomy): domain Eukaryota; kingdom Viridiplantae; phylum Streptophyta; class Magnoliopsida; order Caryophyllales; family Caryophyllaceae; genus Heliosperma; species Heliosperma pusillum. The sequence goes on along the minus strand of JAIUZE010071302.1, from coordinate 11,884 downwards.
CATACTTAATTATTTTGCAAAATGTTATCTTAAGTATTTTAAAAAGCTAGTTCGTTGCAACAAATCATGTATTGTGTTCGATGATCTCGAGTTGTACTTCAACGACTATCTCCACCATTTATTCAAGTGAACATTTTGAGATTCGTGTGTTGTAATAAAAACTGAGTAGAACAAGTCTAGAGATAGAGTTATCTTAAGAAATTAGCAACTCGAAAGAGTTGGGAAAGTCTTTTAGCGGAGTAGCTTTGAGCATAAGTCTTGGTGCGGAGTAGCATTGAGCAAATAGAAACCGGAATAGGTTGGGGTGATGTTTTATTATTCGGGTCTTTGTTTGTATGAGTTTACTTCAAAGATTTTGTAACACCCGCAAATGTACCCTATTTTTCTAGTAAAAATATTTTACGGATACTTTTCAGCAAATTTTAGTTTTAATTTAGAATTTAATTTTCCGAGTCGAATTTAGAATTTCCGAGTTCGTATTTGGAATTTCCGCGAGATTCCATTTGAATCCCGTATTAAGGCGACTTTGACTTTTTCTTGACTTTTGAGCTGTTTTTTACTTTCGTTGACTTTTTCCCACTTACTCCCCTCATACTCCCCTTAACCTAATTCATTCACACAACTCAACTCACCCTTCTTCTCTAAGAAAACCCCATAAAACCTTGCCTCCATTTTTTATCCATCTTAGATTCGTCGCTACTCCTTCGTTGCTCGCTCAAATTCACGTAAGTTCGTCTTATTCTTCCCCTCTCATCTTCCTCTATCCGTATTGGTAATTAAATTACCGTTTTTCTCGCTTTTTAAATTATCGGTCTTTCTCAAGGTGAATGATATTCATCTTTTATTATCTAATTGTATGTAGGTGGAGACTAGGAAGGTTTAGAATCGATTAAAGACGCGAAAAGGTAACGGTGAAGGGTTACTCGATATCATTTACGTGTTTTACATGATTTCTATGTTAGAATTCGTATTTAGAATACGATTAGAAAGCTTAGGAATTGTATTATTGATAATGATTGTTGTTAGTTGATGACTTTTGATGATGATTATTGATTGTTGATAGTTGTTAGAAGTGAATAATGAAAATTGAAAATGTTTGAATGTATGTTGAAGCCTCTCGGGTGAACTGGTACCTCATGTCACGGGCGTGAAATACAAGTCACGGTCGTGACTTGTGCAGTTTCACTGCACTGACCCCTTTTCGTAAAATGATCATATCTCCTTCGTTACTTGCTTGTTTTGGGCTCGTGACATCACGTTGGAACCGTAAGAGGATAAGCTATCACCTCGACTTAGAATGTCTGTATTTGCATGTCTTGAACTCTAGTTATGACAGTTTGGAGTGAACCCTTGTTTTAGTTGGTTTCCAAAGACATTGTTTTGGAGAGGTGATCTATGTTCTTATTTATTATGCTTCATAAACTTGTTCAAATGCTTATGTATCATGTATTGATTCATGTTTATCATATTTACATTTATATAATGCCATATTCTCATGTTTTGTGACGTCTTTTGATATGTCCCACTTTGAGTCGGTTTTTACAAATGATACGGTTTGAGCACTATTTTGTCTTGTGCTTTGTACTCTCATTCCCTTGGCTACCTCCACGTTCGTAAGGCTGGAATGTCGAAACGGGGAGGTATCCTACTGCTTAATTGCATGTGTTAGTGGGCATCCGACGACGTTGTTGGGAGGCGAACGCATTGCGTTGATCGACCCGGCCGTCAAATGTTGTGTACTTGCGAGGTGGTGTTATTTGCATGTAGCGTACCGCTTGTTATGAGGCTTGTGCTCTTTTCCGCCTCTTTCGTGAATTGATCTACCGAATTTGGGGTACTCGGCGTCTATTGATTGACCGAGTCTTGGATGCGAAACGCTTTATCGCATGTCAAATCGGAACACGTTTATTCCGAGAGTTTGGCCAGGTTTAGACTAGGACCGGATATTTATATCGTCGTGCTACCAGGAGGAAATTTGTCTACATATACGAAATATAGCATCGTGTATGTGTTCAGGGAAATGCTTTATCCCGTGGATGCCTTTTAATCATACTTGCCATGTACACGGTGCTAGTGCGTTTCATTTACTGTGAGAGATGTCGTCTTTGTGTCGTCGTTCTTGAATGCGTGATTTCATGACTTATTATTCAAGGTCATTGCATGATTGGGCATCGTCTATGTATTGGTATGTTTGAATGGATGATAATATGATGGATTTATTGTGATCATCGCATGACTTGGCATGGTTTGTTTGTCGAGTCTCAATCTTATCAAACTTATACCGCTAACGGTGAGATGTAAGCCCTAGTGAGCGTATTCGGTTGCCTAAGAGTGTCTTCCCCGAGTCTTTGCATAACATGATGGAATCGGACTTGTAACTCTTATGTTCTTATCATTATATATTGAATTGCCTATCTATCCTTATCGTATCTCACATGTATATCAATATATATGCATGCTTTACTTTTGTATTTGATTCTATATACGTTTAATGTGATACGGCTGGGAGAACCCAGAGTTACTCCCCACTGATTGTGGCGTTCATGTTTTTCATGAATGAACAGGTTGCTTGCATGGATGGCTTTTTGCTTGACATTTTGGGTTCGGGTGTGAGCTAGCGGGCGTTGTCCCTGGATTAAAAACCTCTAGACGATTTTAGCTTGTATGCTAAACACTTTTACTTGTTAACATTTTGGAGAGACTTCGTCTCTTGATGTAGTATAATTCGTACTTTAGTTTGTAATTTTTGACACTCCTCGTATTCTTTCCTTGCATGTATAAAAATGTTTAAAACTTCATATTTCCTCTATATAATTCACAAGCTTGTTTGTTTTATATTTCCGCATTCGCGAGGGTTGTCACAGTTGGTATCAGATCTTAAACGCTCCCGACGCACACACGTGAACCCTAAACTTAAACTACTTGACCTTGAAATAATAAATGAGAGATGGGTAGAAATTAAGGACTTTACTTGGTAGTCTTTGGTGTACTTGATGTTTGTTAGGTTCTAACTTGTTTTTTGATTGTGTTGAGTGATGTTATGTTTGTTTGTATCTACCGTCTTAAGGTGGATCATTGTGTTACCTAGAAGAAGTATCCTCTACCGGAGATTTGAAGATTTACTAGCCTAATTGAATTGTATTTCTTCCTCATCTTTGAATTCTCTCGTCCTTATTGTATTATGCTATCTTCCTTCTATCTAGGTGCTTCTTTCTCTTCCAACTTGTTTGCCTCTTGGAAATTACTCTTGATAGTTCCTCCATCTTACCATTGGTATCCTTACCTTCCTCTTGTAACATTTTTGTGGCACCATACCCTTTTGTTAGTGGCATATTGTACTTGGTCGGAAAAATTTTAGACTTGGTGGAATGTTAGTGTTGGTTAAAATGAATTTGGGATTTGAGGTAAATGGTGTAGATCTAAATTCACCCTATATTGATGATTCGTTGTAACTCTAAGGAAAGGTAGTAAGATAAGTTTGATGATTTTAATGTTTGATGCTTGTCTTGACTTATGTGTAAATAGTTCATGATATTCGAAGGTGTAAGGTTGAATGAGTTGGCTATGACTTCTTAACTCATTAGTAATCTAGTCTTTTGGACTTAGAAGTTTAGTATTGTTTTGAAGACCATGCTTATGATAGGTCTAATTGGGTAAATAGGAAGCTTTGAATGATGCCTTGAGTTGTAAAATGCTTTTGAGACTAAGTGACTTCTTGTGGATCTAGTTTATGTGTTAGAGTATAGGCTTGGGGAAAACATTTGGACTATAGAGTTCTTGGATTTAAAGAAGCTCTTATCTTATGGGATCGAGAGACTCGTTTGAAAGTAGTAAGGTTTCGGTAAGTTGAACCATATTACTTGAGGATTATAGATATGAGCGAGATTTGATGATGTGATCTATGATGGAAATACCTTGGGACGTTAATGATGATGTTTGACTTGAGGTTGTACTTTGTTAATAATGAACTCGTGGGCTATATGATGTTGATAATGACGTTTTGTTCGGTGTTCTACCTTGTGGCCATAGGATTTGAAAAGAGAGTAGTATGGAGAATTCCTTATTGGTTATTCGGTTTTTGAAACCTTTGGGAATGTGTCAAATTATGGAGTTGAGAGAATGTTATTATGCTTGAGTTGCAATTCCGCATTTGGGAATCCGTGTGATATGAAAGTATGGATGAATTGGGTTGTGATCGATTTGTTAAATCTAGGTGTACCTTACTCCGATGATTTGTGGTACGAGGGTCCCTTGTAAGAGACCTTTGTTATTGGGATGATTTGCTTTGCTATCACCCTAAGTCTGAAAGGAGAAATTTTGTAGATTAAACCTTAAACCTTTACTCGTGCCATCATCCCTTTTCATTTCCATTCTTGAATGTTTTTGTCAAGATTGATCTTTAAGAAATTACAAGCTCGTACCTTCTTTCTTACTCAGATATCTTCATAACTCTACTATCTGCTTTGTCTCTTCCTTGACCTCGTTATTTTCAGCGCTCCTCTCTTGTAATCTCGTGCCTTATTTATTCCCGTGTTCTCCTTGAGATTCCTTATCGTTTCGTATCTCGTTGCCGCTTTATCTTTTCCTTAGTGGATTGGATATTCCGTTTGTAAGGTTCAGAGAATAATTGTAATGTATTGCGGGATTCTTTAGCTAGAATATGTGTCTTTGGATTTAGCAAATTTCATGTTGTATTTGATCATGAGAAATAGGACTTAAGCTCTAGGATGAATCCTAATAGTGATAATGTATCCTCTCTTGATGGTTTTAGATTTGGGGCTTGGTATTGTAGTGCTATTTTGAGAATTGAGTTGATCATGATAATAGTTCGTTGTTGTTGGGTATTACAACGGTTGCTTGGTATGTCATTTGGGAATTAGATGTCTCTAATTGGTGGATTCTAAAAGAGACTTTGCTTTAGAGAATTTGAGCCGGTACCCAATGTTTGAGGAGTATTGTCATAAATGAAAATTTATTCATTTTCAGTTTTAGATGAATTAGAATATTTGAATGGTTGTTTGATTGCCAAGTGATTGGTCATTTGTGGTTTAGAATTAATAATTCTCTTTTATTCTTAAGGAATCATAGTTTGAGATTGAGAAATGTTAGTTGCAAGCTTTGGATAATGAGTACTCAGTTGTTATGGAATATAGAGTTAGAATGGTGAACCCATTTATCTTGAGAATTAGTAACCACCGTAGTTTGCTAATGTGACTATTTAAATTTGAGGCTTCGAGCGTAGTAATGATCGAATTAAGGATGTTAGGGCGTATTAAAGAATTCCTATAAGCGATAATGGATTGTGGATTTTCCCTTGTCGTGAGACTTTGGATGAGACTAGTTGGATCTTAGATAATTATGTTTGGTTGCGTGGATTGTGTTTTGATTTTCGAGGAGGAGAAAGTTCATTGTAAATTTAGGATAATGAGTTTGAAGTAAATTGGATTAAAGGATTTCATGGTAAGTCCTTTACTTTGTGGTTGTTAGCGATCATGTTTCCATAGATAAATATTTTGTTGGTAGTTTCTAGTAAGAGTTTGATGAAACTAAGAAGATTAGAGTGCGTAATAAATCTTTCATGTGGATTGTTAGTTGTGGAGTCTACCGTGCCGATGGACCTTAGTAGATTCTAATTGGATTCGAATAATTGGGATTTGTTACTCGAAGTTTCGTGATTATGGAATATTTTTGTAGGATTTCTGATGATTGAACATGATGAGTTTCAAATTGGGTAAATTGCATTCTCTTGAGGATTTGGTTTATTAGTAGAGTTAGTAATGTCGAATTCTTGTAGATCTTCCTGCCGACTTTATCTTGATCTTCCTATCCCAAAGATTTCGATTTGTTTCGTTTTTGCGTGTTTTGTATATATTTTGTTACCCTGAATTGTGTGTGAATTGTTCGAGTCGCTCTATGTACGTGTAATGTCGTGTTATTTTGAGTTTATCTTTGAGAAAATCTTCGAATTTCCATATTGTATTTCTAATTTAACTTTTCAAAGAAGTCTAAAGATGGACTTTGTATCCTCTTTTTGGAGAAAATAGATTTCTTTCGCTTTTATATTTGGATTTTTGCGGTTGGTTGGATGTTTGCACTTGTTATTGGAGACGTCTGATAACTAGTCCTGCACTTACTAATTAACGCTTGTTTGATTTTCGATTTCACTATTTCGACATTGATTTGATTTTTGATAGCTAGAGATCTCGTTCGCGACGGGCACTCTTGTGATCCGTAAGTAAGTTCCACACTTATAAAACATTCTCCTTAAACCGTTTTCGAGAAGAACCTCGTTTCATAAATGTTTCCTTGTAAAAGCTTTCTTGTTAATTTTTAAAACCGATTATTGTCTTTGATACTTTTGTTTTCTATTCTCAAGTTTCGAGGAAAAAACTTTTTAAAAGGTGGGGGTGATTGTAACACCCGCAAATGTACCCTATTTTAAATAGTAAAAATACTTTACGGATACTTTTCAGCGAATTTTAGTTTTAATTTGGAATTTAATTTCCGAGTCGAATTTAGAATTTCCGAGTTCGTATTTGGAATTTCCGCGAGATTTCAAGTAAAACCCGTCTTAAGCCGTCTTTGACTTTTTCGTTGACTTTTTCCCTCATATACTCCCTCCTTAACCTATTTTTCATTCACAACACAATTCAACTTTACTTCTTCTCTAAGAAACCAAAACCCTTGCCTCCATTTTGATCCAATCTTTGAATCGTCATATCTCATTCGTTTCTTGCTCAAATTCACGTAAGTTCATCTTATTCTTCCCCTCTCATCTTCCTCTATCCGTATTGGTAATAAAATTACCGTCTTTCTCGCTTTTTAAATTATCCGTCTTTCTCAAGGTGAATGATATTCATCTTTTATTATCTAATTGTATGTAGGTGGAGACTAGGAAGGTTTAGAAATCTATTAAAGACGCGAAAAGGTAACGGTGAAGGGTTACTCGATATCATTTACGTTTTTTTGTGACAACCCTCGCGATGCGGACATAATAAAACATACAGCTGTTAAATAATATGCGTAAATTATGAATTTTTTAAAACTTTTATACAGTATATAGATAATACGAGGAGTGTCAAAATATTACAACTAGTAACGAAATACAACAATAGACGGGTTTCTCTCAAAATTGTTACAAAGAACAAGTGTTAGCAAAACTAGCTAAAATCGTCTAGAGGTGAAACTTCCAGGGACAACGCCCGCTAGCTCACACCCGAACCCAAAATAGTCAAAAGCAAAAAGCCATCCATGCAAGCAACTTGTTCATCCATGAAAAACATGAATGCCACAATCAGTGGGGAGTAACTCCAGGTTCTCCCAGCCATATCACATTAAACGTACATATAAGGAAATACAAAAGTAAAATCATGCATATGTAGATATACATGTGAGTTACGATAAGAATAGATAGGCAATCCAATATATAATGATAAGATCATGTGGAAATCAAATCCGAAACCATCATGTTATTCAAAGACTCGAGAAAGACACTCTTAGGCAACCGAATACGCTCACTAGGGCTTGCATCTCACTGTTAGCGGTATAAGATTGATAAGATTGAGACTCGACAAACAAACCATGCCAAGTCATGCGATGATCACAATAAATCCAACATATTATCATCCATTCACGAACCCATACATAGACGGTGCCCAATCATGCAATGACCATGAATAATATCATGAAATCACGCATTCAAGAACGACAACACAAGACGACATCTCTCACGGTAAATGAAACGCACTAGCACCGTGTACATGGCAAGTATGATAAAAAGGCATCCACGGGATAAGACATTTCCCTGAACGCATACACGATGCTACATTTCGTATATGTAAACTAATTTCCTCCTGGTAGGACGACGATAATAATACGGTCCTAGTCTAAACCTGGCCAGACTCTCGGAATAAGACGTGTTCCGATTCGACATGTGGTAAGACGTTCCACATCCAAGACGCGGTCAATCATAGACGCCGAGTACCCCAAATTCGGTCAACCTTCACGAAAGAGGCGGAAAAGAGCACAATCCTCATAACAAGCGGTACGCTACATGCAAATAACACCACCTCGCAAGTACACAACATTTGACGGCCGGGTCGATCAACGCATAGCGTTCGCCTCCCAACAACGTCGTCGTATGCCCACTAACACATGCAATTAAGCAGTAGGATACCTCCCTGTTCCGACATTCCAGCCTTACGACCGTGGAGGTATCCAAGGGAATGAGAGTACAAAGCACAAGACAAAATAGTGCTCAAACCGTATCATTTGTAAAAACCGACTCAAAGTGGGAACATACCAATAACCGTCACAAAACATGAGAATTGTGACACCCTCAAATTTGCGGAAAGAAAAAAAATAATTTAACTGAATAAAATATGAGAATACATAATAAGGGTGTCTTAAATACAAAGGTTCATAATGAAAAGGAAATAAAATTATACATAAGAAATATACAAGACGGGAGACATATCTCCCGTATAAATACGGAAATAAAAGAGTGTATAATAATATACAATCCTAAGAACCGAATATAGGTCCAAGGTAAATACTTCGCTCGCTAGCTCGTCAATGTACCCAATGTATGCATCACAAACCTGCCAACCGCATTAAATAGAAACACGGAAGCCACAGTCAGTGGGGAGTAACTCCGAGTTCTCCCAGCCACGAAATGTCGAGTTTAATTAAACATGAATCACATAAAAGCAATGTATATGGGAAATACAAAACTTTAACATATATGATATGCTTTTCATGTTATGAAACAAATAACTAACATATAACCTATCATATGAAAGCTATCATGTGAATCCAATAATAAACTATAACACGAGGTAGGGAAGCTGGTATGCTAGCTCAGAGGTTCCTCTTTGAAACATGGCCGTGATACACTCAAACCCTAATCAACACGTAATCATGTGAATCATTTAACAATCGGTAATCCAAACTCTATCAATCCTAGCCGGCTTGCATCTCACCTTCTAGAACTCATAGAATCATACAAACATGAAAGACCAATACTTCTACAAACAGGCATAAGTTCTTAGGACAGTCAATAGAAGACTTCTGTAACTCGAGTCTATACCACGAGGTAGGATATACTTAAATATTAAGGCTCAGCGGTCACGCTAATGACATGGCCAAAATACCAAGCACACATCTAGGCTCAGCGGTCACACTAATGACATGGCCCAGATCCAAAGCACATATCTTAGCTCAGAGGTTCCTCTCAGAAACATGTCCAAGATACGACTCAACCCTAAACCTAGACTGCGCAGACCCAGAGAAATGCGAAGATCCATCTCATCCAAGACCCATGATACAATCACATGAGTACACCCTAAGAAGATCCATCAAAGGGGTTGGCTAGTACTAAAGCTGACTCCATTTCCCAAAGTGGAAACCATGGCAGCCATGCCCCGACTTGAAGATCCATCAAGCCGGGAACACAAAAGCTATCAAGCGACAAACTCCGTATGCTCGTTAAAGATAGTACGGCCTATCAATGTCGTGGTCCAAGCTACTCATTTAGAATTAGCATGGTCAAGACGCCATATACTCATACTTCTCTATGGGTACTTAGTCAACACGACACCAACCATATAATCAAACAGTCACGGGAAAACTTCCTATCATGTGACTAATTGCATATAAATCATATTCAAATATCATAACGCCTCATATCTACTAAGGCTCATTCATTCATTCATTAAATAAAACCTTACCTGAAGACAAATCCCCGACCCGAGTCCCGCGACGGGTCATCAGTCAAAACGGGGCTGACTAGATCTTAGTTTGACCAAAACCGTTTGGCCAAACCGGCTAGAAACAGAGTCTTAGCCATCGAGGCTTGAACATAAGAATATCACATTCATTTCATGTTATTTCCTTCTATTTCTAACATGTAAATTTATTGATTCTTACCAAAACCCCGCTTGACTTACATGATATCAAATTAAACTAAAATCTCGTATTATGATTTCTAACATGTGAGAAATAATAATATAATGAAAAGCTTTTAATTAAATAATTTACTTATTAAAATTTCCCACTTGCTAAAAATTACAAAACACGATATAATAACAATACTCAAAAACCGTCACAAGTTCAAGGGAACCCACGGTTCATTTTAGACCGGTTTTGGTCATCTTTTCTAAAAACCGTTACTTAATATTTCCCGCATGCATAACATATTTAAAACCCGTCAAAACAACAACAAAACCATCAAACATCGACACAACCCACAAGGACCAAACACGGACCAACCAGACCGGGCTGGACCGGGTCTGAACCGGCCTGAACCGGCCTGGTTTGGACCGGTTTCCAGCCCCACAAAACAGCCCCTACACGGTCCAACACCAACATCCATTCTAAATTAATTCTAACATGTTTTTAATTAACAAACAACCATTTTAACAATCATCCATACAAAAATCATGATTATGAACAAATCATTCAAACATGTCAAGAACACCAAACATGTCATAAATTCATACAACATAATAAAAATGATTACTTATCATGTTACTAATTAAAAACCGTAAATCATAAACAACAACTAAAGTATGTAACATTGATTCGTCGAGTAACTCGGAATCGTTACCTTAGCTAGCACAAAATCAAGTAGCACCAAAATATAAGAACTAAGAAATAAGAAACCCGTCTTCTATTCTTCTCCTAAGATATACGAGTCACCAAACTCGTCTTCAAAATCTTCCCCTATAAGAAATGACAAGAAAAACATTATTAGAACTTAAACTTGATTTTCCATAATTAAATGTTGAAAACGATTTTGTCGGATTTGAAATTAAACCGTACTTGAAGATGGAGAGCGAAGAGGAGATTCTAGAAATATAAGTTAGGACGGATTTAATTAAGAAATGAAGGTTTTATGATGATTTTGCTCAAGAACGACGAAGAACGAATGAAGAACGACGAAGAACGAATGAAGAACGATGAAGAACGATTAATTAGATCTTAATTGATTTATTGTAAAATGAAAAGTTGTTGGTGGGTAATGAGTTGAGTGAGCCGTGTAATATAGAGAAAAATGATGAGTCGGGTTTTGAAATTGTTGTTACGGAATTGACTCGGTTTAAATAAATATATTACGGTAATTGATTAAATATTAAGTTAATTAAATCAATTATCAAGATATTATGTTATTGTAATCAAAAGAAATGAAAATATCAAGGCCTAAGAGAGGGTGGAAGAGCCGTGTGGAATAGGTAGGAACCGGGTCTGATTTTACTCGATTTGCGTAATTTAAACTGACGGATCGATAAACTTATAAATATCTTAGATATTATTATTAGTTTAATCATATTAATTAAAAGATCCAAAGTGAGTGGAAAAAGATGACACGGGGTGTGTGACTCATGCCAAAGTCGGGTTTCGGGTTTGTTTCGGGATTTAAGATGACTCGGGAATATTTAAATGATGTTCGGGATTAAACCGTAAAAGTTATTCTTTAATTCCGAATAAATTCAAAATAATTATATTAAATTATCATAAATTCAAATAAATCTTAATCAAAATAAATTAAATTTATTATTTTTCAAAATAAAATTTCGGTCTTTCAATTTACGAGGTGAGTCGGAAAAGTCAACGAAAGTCAAAGTCGACTTAAAAGTCAAGAAAAGTCAAAGATGACTTAAAAGTCAAGAAAAGTTTATGACGACTTAAAAGTCAAGAAAAGTCAATGACGACTTTAAAAAAGTCAAGAAAAGTCAAAGACGACTTAAAAGTCAAGAAAAGTCAAAGATGACTAAAAACGGGATTTTCATGAAATCTCTCAGAAATTCCAAATACGAACTCGGAATTTCAAAAAACGACTCGAAACAATAAATTCTATTTTAAAAACTTAACCTTGCTGAAAAGT
>JAIUZE010071301.1:0-47835 GCA_022085475.1 Heliosperma pusillum | reverse complement strand
CTAATGCTCTTGACTTGAGAAAGCGAGTTCTTGATGTAGCTCACCTTTCCCCTTATTCTATTCACCCCGGAGGTGATAAGATGTACAAGGATTTTAAGCTACAGTTTTGGTGGCCGAACTAGAAGGGTGATGTTGTGTCTTATGTTGGAAGATGTCTTACTTGCCAACAAGTGAAGATTGAACACAAGAGGCCCGGTGGATTGCTACAACCTTTAGATATTCCGCTATGGAAGTGGGAATCTATTTCTATGGATTTTGTTATGGCTTTGCCGAGGACCGTTGGAGGTTTAAGATCTGTTGGGGTGGGTGGTGATCGAATGGACCCAAGTGTGCTTAGATTTATTCCGATCAAAGAAAATTTGGAATTTGGATCGTTTAAGCAAAGGTTATGTGATGAATTGTCGATACCAGGGTTCCTTTGAGATTATTATCCGCCGAGAGATCCGAGATTTTGTTTCGGATTTTGGAAAAAGCTTTTTTTGTTTTTTGCAAGAGGCCATGGGTAGTAAGTTGTTGATGAGTACTGCTTTTCATGCCGCTACAGATGGTCAGACTGAGAGGACTATTCAGACTTTAGAAGACTTGCTTAGGGCTTGTGCTCTTGACTTTCCGTCTAGTTGGGAAAAGAGCTTACCGTTGGTGGAGTTTTCTTACAACAATAGCTATCATGCATCTATCAAGATGGCTCCATATGAAGCTCTTTATGGAAGGAAATGTCGGAGTCCTCTATGTTGGAATCAATTGAGTGACAATCGTGATTTAGGCCCCGATGTTCTTATTGAAACCATTGATAATGTGAAGGTCATTCGTGATAGAATGAAAGCCGCTCAAGACCGTCAAAAGTCTTATGCCGATATCCGAAGAAGGCCTTTAGAATTTGAAGTTGGGGATAAGGTATTCTTGAAGGTATCTCCAATGAAGGGTGTTAAAAGGTTTGGTGTTAAGGGTAAATTGAGCCCGAAATACATTGGACCCTTTGATATTGTGAAGAGGATTGGTGCCGTTGCTTACAAGTTGGATTTGCCGCCGAATTTGGCTAAGGTTCATGATGTATTCCATGTTTCTCAATTGAGAAAGTATGTTAGTGATCCAAGCCATGTCTTTCAAAGGGAATTGCCCGAGCTTGAACCGAATTTATCCTTTGAAGAGAAGCCGATCCGTATCCTAGATCGTACGGATAGAAAGTTGAGAAGTAAAGTAGTTCCTTTGGTGAAAATCTTGTGGAGAAGTGCTAATGTCGAAGAAGAGACTTTGGAAACCGAAGGTTCTATGCGTAGTAAATATCCGAGTCTTTTCGAGTAAGGTATTTTTTTTCTTTCCCTCAAGTTTCGAGGGCGAAACTTTTTAAAAAGGTGGGGTGATTGTAACACCCGGAAATGTACCCTATTTTTCTAGTAGACATATTTTACGAAATCTTTTCAGTAATTTTAAGTTCTAATTTAGAATTTTATGTTCCGAGTCGATTTTAGAATTTCCGAGTTCGTATTTGGAATTTCCGCGAGATTCCATGAGAATCCCGTCTTAAGGCGAGTTTGACTTTTTGTTGACTTTCCCTTATACATACTCATACTCTAACTCCCTTAACCTAATTTTCATTCAACACAAACACAAACCAAATTTACTTCTTCCTTAAGAAACCTTGCCTCCATAGCTTTTCGATCTTTGAATCATCCTAACTCATTCGTTACTTGCTAGAATTCACGTAAGTTCGTCTCATTCTTCTCCCCTTACCTTCCTCTATCATATTGATATTAAAAGTATCGTCTTTCTCGATTTTCAATCTTTCCGTATTTCTCAAGATGAATTTTATTCATCTTTTATGGTCTATTTGTAGGAGGTGACCTCCAAGATCCCGACAAAGACTATTACCTTATCGACGAGGAGCTTGACGATTAGTAAAGACGCTTAAAGGTAACGGTGAAGGGTTACTCGATATCATTTACGTGTTTTATATGATTTCTAGGATAGAAACCGTATTTAGATTATGGTTTGTAAGCTTATGACTTGTGTTGTTGTTGATGGATGTTGTTTATTGAGTATTGATATGAGTATGAATGATTTATGATAATATTGGATGATAATTGAAATTGGATCCTTAGGCAAAAATGGGATTTTCGTGTACTGCTGACCTCAGTCGGTCGACCGGCAGCCGGTCAGACCACCGGCTGGGGCATTGGCTGTATCTTATTGAAGTTTTACGTGATTTTGAAATATGACGTTGGGCTCAGCCGGTCGACCGGCAGTCGGTCAGACCACCGGCTGAGACACCCCTTTTCTTCCTTTGTTTTTCATATGACCCATTGGTCCCAGCCGGTTGACCGGCTGGGACACACTGCGTTTTCAAGTTGATTTTTCGCATGAGTATTGACCTGAGCCGGTGGACCGGCAGCCGGTCAGCCTGACCGGCTTGCACCTGCTGAATGTTGGTTGTGATTTTTGTTTACGGTTTTCATTTATAATAATTCCGTTCGTTCGTTTATCGTATAATTTTACGTAGCGACTTATAATATTATTATTTTGAATATATGAGTTTTCACTCGCTTGTATCACATGTTTTGTGACGGTTTTTGGTATGTTCCCACTTTGAGTCGGTTTTTACAAATGTTACGGTTTGAGCACTATTTTGTCTTGTGCTTTGTACTCTGATTCCCTTGGCTACCTTTCCGTTCGTAAGGCTGGAATGTCGGAACGGAGAGGTATCCTACTGCTTAAATGCATGTGTTAGTGGGCATACGACGACGTTGTTGGGAGTTGAACGCTATGCGTTGATCGACCCGGCCGTAAAATGTTGTGTACTTGCGAGGTGGTGTTATTTGCATGTAGCGTACCGCTTGTTATGAGGCTTGTGCTCTTTTCCGCCTCTTTAGTGAATTGATCTACCGAATTTGGGGTACTCGGCGTCTATGATTGACCGAGTCTTGGATGCGAAACGTGTATCGCATGTCGAATCGGAAAACGTGTATTCCGGGACTTTCTGGCCAGATTTAGACTAGGACCGGATATTTATCTCGTCGTTCTACCGGAGGAAATTAGTGCACATATACGAAATGTAGCATAGTGTATGCGTTCAGGGAAATGCTTTATCCCGTGGATGCCTTTTAATCATACTTGCCATGTACACGGTGCTAGTGCGTTTCATTTACCGTGAGAGATTTCGTCTTTGTGTCGTTGTCTTGAATGCGTGCTTTCATGATATTATTCATGGTCATTGCATGATTGGGCACCGTCTATGTATTGGGTTGCTTGAATGGATGATAACATGATGGATTTATTCATAGTCATTGCATGACTTGGCATGGTTTGTTTGTCGAGTCTCAATCTTATCAAACTTATACCGCTAACGGTGAGATGCAAGCCCTAGGGAGCGTATTCGGTTGCCTAAGAGTGTCTTCCCCGAGTCTTTGTATAACATGATGGATTCGGACTTGTACCTCTTATGCTCTTATCATTATATATTGAATTGCCTATCTATCCTTATTGTATCTCACATGTATATCTATATGTATGCATGCTCTATTTTTGTCTTTCCTTCTATGTACGTTTAATGTGATTTGGCTGGGAGAACCGGAGTTACTCCCCACTGACTGTGGCGTTCATGTTTTTCATGGTTGAACAGGTGCATGCTATGGATGACTTTTTGGATCTGATATTTTGGGGTTCGGGTGTGAGCTAGCGGGCGTTGTCCCTGGAAGTTCCCCTCTAGACGATAGTAGCTAGTTTCTGTTAAACACTTGTTCTTTGCTAACATTTGAAGAGACCCCGTCTCTTTATTGTATATTCCGTATTTATTTTGTAACATTTTGACACACCTCGTGTTATATATATCTTGCATGTTTAAAGGTTTTTAAAATACCGTATTTCCGCATATCATTTCACATGCTTGTATGTTTTATCTTTCCGCATTCGCGAGGGTTGTCACAAATATACTAAATAAAGTATAATAATCATGTAAAATTGAGCTAAATTATGGAGTAAAATTATATAAAAACTAGACATATCAAACTCCCCCAAGCTAAACCCTTGCTTGTCCCTAATCAAGAAACCATAAGACTAAGACAAGGGAGGAAAGCAACCAAATCCCAACAATTGCAATATGCAATTTTAAACTAGCAAGCATAATTACACAAATCCCGAAACAACATGGGCATAAGGATAATGCAATAAACATGGATGAGATTTACATGGCGGCGTAGCATGAAAGACTTCAAATGAACTTTTCGGCTCTTGCATGATATTTTGACTTATGGACTCTCACGATTCACTCAAACGCATTTAATATGAAAGGATATTTATGAGTAGCACTCACCTATCCTCGACTTACGACAGCATGCCTGCAATCTAATATGGTAATAATTTCAAAACGATAAGCCAAAAAAATTCAAATGCAAGCATGAAAGGAAGCCAAGGGTAAGAAGAAGGCAAATAAGAAGAAATGGGTAAGAAAGGGAACAAATGATTTATGGTATGTGGAGCTAAGTCAATCTAGCAACAACCATATGTAAGGATGCTCAATTCCAACACTATCCAAAATTTCCAATACAATTCTCAAGAAAACTCTCCAAAATATATGAATAAGACATGAGAGCTTCTTATATCATCATCTTCTTTTTTTCAACATACAAACCATGCTTCTCTTGTTTTTTTCATTTCATGCTTTTTCCATTTTTTTTCCTTTCCTTTTCTTTTCCCCATCTTTTTTCATTTCCATCATTTTTTAATTTTTTTTCATTTTCTTTCTTTTTCATGTCAAAGCATTAAGACCAAGCTCACAATGATACTTCAAAATAGAACAAATCCTAAATGAGCACCCAAACACAATTAATCAAAGCTACTAGCTTAACAAGGTAGGCAATATTTTGTTTGTAGCTAAGGATAAATTTTTGTGAAGGGGTTCAAAAAGGCAAATTTAATCACGTGAATGGCTCCAAAATGCTAATAAATGAATGCATGCTTATAAAGAGATGAAATCAAAACCATACTTGTGCGTTTTTGATGTAGCTCACACCATAAGGAGACCTACACTCACCTAAGAGAGACCATATATGGATGCATCGGTCTAAGGAGGCTCTACCTTACCAATTTGTGGCTTGCCAAAAGTCAAGATCAAGCCTATTCGGTTCATTTTCCATCTTTCACCTACTATGTAAAGACATCGCCATGAATGCAGTTATTTCGTCAAATAATAGAGAATCATTAGATATTAAGCTAAAATTGGAACATGTAAAGGGGCACAACTACGTAAACCACGACCAAAGTAGGCAAACAAAGCATGTAAAGCACAAATTTAGCACAAAATTTTCAAAGTTTCAAAAGTTTCCTAACTAAATGCACTCACTAACTAAAATGCAAATGCAATCCCCCCTAAGCTAAACACAACATTGTCCTCAATGGGCCAACACGTAAAACATCTAAGCTAACCGTAAAAACAGTTCAAAGCACAAAACAGGGAAGACAAGAGGTTTATATTTAATGGGAAGTGGGAAAAATAAAAATAAAGTGCAAAGCAAAAAGAACTTACTAGACTAGCTAGCCTCCCCCCAAGCTAGTATGTATACGGGGGATACCTTCATTCATCAATCATGTAAAGGGCCAAAAGTTGAAACCCTTTCGACCTTTCTTCTTACCACAACCACCTCCCGATGTATCACCACTTCCACTAGGCTCATCACTTTGGAGAGGAGTGACATATTCACCAATATTTTGCCCACTTCCAAGCCCCTCTCCATAGCTACTATAGCCATTAACATACCCGCCACCATAGCCTCCACCATAGCCTCCCTGAAATGCTTCAACTCCATAATCCAAACCACAAAAATTCGGACCGGGAGCATAAAGAGTAGAAGTACCCGCATCATGGTTAGGAGGAGGGAATCCATCCGAAGGATAATGATAAAATAATGGTTGTGGTCCCTCGGGTCGAATGACCCCTGCCTAGCAAAGTGATCATAAATAGGATGCAATGCAAGTCTTTGATCATCACAAATAGCATTAATATTAAGACTAAGGTCACGCATCATATCCATCACATCAACGGTAGAGGTGAAATGACGTGCTTGAGTTTGTTGAGCTCTTGCACGACAGTCAATGGTGTTAGTTCTCTCACCTCTAAGTGGCAAGTCGTAAGTGGGGCGAATAAAGGGGGAATTCCCATGACGAGGTTTGGTATGAGCTAAAGGTTGAAGCTCACTTGTCTCGGCCGGTAGTCTAATAGAATCATGACTACCAATCCTCCAAATCATGTCCGGATGAGAGCTCCCAAACTAATTACAAGATAGGAAATAGTCATAGTCAAGTCCATCCCTTCTTTCCTTACTCTCCAAAGGAGTCAAGTAGGCGGTCTCTTGGTTGAAACGGAAAATACTATGTGCAATTCTAGTAACTAAACCACCCAAGACAATTGACCTATTGGTAGCATTACATTGCTTGGTCAAGTGGCTAGCAAATTTGTAGGGAATATTGATCCCCCACTCTTCATCACCGTTTACATTAAGAAAAGCACCTAAAATCTTGACCTCAATACTCCTCACCGAGTGAGGCTCATTCCTCCCAAAAAATGTCCACCCCATAAACCTTTGCCAAATGCGAATTTCGGGGTAGTGAATATATTGGTGAGGAGTATGGTCCCAACCGGTGAATGGGTAGTGAGAAATGGATTCCCAAGTCAACTTTGAGAGGTAACCTTCGGGTGATTTGGTATGCAAGCCCACACATTTCAAAGCAAATATCTTGGCAAAGTTCGATAGATCCAAAAGATAATCATGATTAAACAACCGGAATGTTACAAAAATGAATAAACCCTTCTCGTTTTGATTTATGAAACTCGAAGGAACTCAAAAATTCAAGTGTGAGCTCGGGAAAGGTTTTATAATCCATCTTGTAACAAGCTAGCATACCAAGATTCTTAAGTAAAGACTTAACATGTTTGTCAATTCAAATTCTTTTCAAAGAAACTTGATTGATAAACTTAGTTTCTTTCATATCTTTGGAGCGTAATATGACCCAATTATCCCATTGTTTTATATCATTGAGGATCACTCAGGGAAAATCATCATCCTGCCATTTCGGTACATTGGGCATTTCAACATCGTCCGCAGCCCGGGAGGATCCCATCACCTATTCTTCTCTTTGGAGCACCTTGGGTAGGAGCTTTTCTAAGTCCCATTTTTCTGAAATTTTAAGAGGAAATTTTAAGACAAAAAATCATCTTTAAGCGACCAAAATCCATCCAAACAACGATAATAGAACAAATTAGTGAACTAATTCATCCTATAAACATTAATTAAGTACAATACAATCAATTTCTAGCACAAATAAGCACAAAATCAATGTCCCCCAATTTGAGTTAGGGTTTGAAAAACTTGATTAAATTAATTGAAATGGATGAAATCAAAGAGAAATGAAAGCAAAACTTACTTGATGATGTTGATGATGGAATGAATCTTGCAAAGTAATGAAGGAAATGATGTTTCCTTGGGATTTAAATGAAGAAAGGAAGAAAAAAAAGGTAAAAGAAGAAGAAATACCGTCGGGTTAAGCAAACAAGAATGATAGTGTTTTGTTTTTTTGTTTCGAATTCTAAAGAAATCGAAAATAGCCTGGTAACTGCGTCCCCGATCGGCGCTTGGAAACCCCGACCGAGGTTGACCATTTCTACACATCTTGAATTTCTCGTCTATGTTTTGCAATATAAGCTTCGTTTTTTGAAAGTTACGTCCCCGAACGGGATTTCGTGCTTGGGGATGCGTGAATTTTCTCATCGAATACTTTTTTCTTCATTTCTCACCTAAAAATCACCAAAAATAAACACCGTCAAGTCTAGTTAATTTTAAAAAAACGAGAAATTAAAGGAAATTAAAGAAAATAAAGAAAATAAAATAAAATGAAAGCAAATAAAAGCTTGGGCTGCCTCCCAAGAAGCGCGACGTATGAAACTTGTGTCGGTTCAAGCTTCCATGCGAACTCCGTATAGTGTCCAAAAGATTGCATTCTCATGGTAGACATTCAAACGATGGCCATTGACTTTGAATTTTTCGCCATTGGTGGTCATCACTTCAACGAAACCGAACTTGTTGACATTTGTGACGGTATATGGACCGGACCACCGCGATCGTAACTTTCCCGGAAATAGCTTGAGGCGGGTTCTAAAAAGTAACACCTTATCACCGATTTGAAACTCCTCTTCAAAGTCCTCTTATCATGCCATCTCTTTGTCTTCTCCTTGTAGAGACGGGAGCTCTCCTAAGCTTGTAACTCATCAAGTTCTTTGTAACAACCGCTTCTCTCCACTCAACTTGGCATCCATTTTGAGCTCCTTGACCGCCCAATAAGATTTATGCTCCATCTCAACAGGGAGATGACACGCCTTTCCATAGACCAACCTATATGGTGAAGTACCAATATGGGTCTTATATGCGGTACGGTAAGCCCACAAGGTATCATCAAGCTTCATACTCCAATTTTTTCGTCATTTGGCAATAACTTTCTCGAGTATGGACTTGAGCTCACTGTTAGAAACCTCAACTTGGACACTAGTTTAAGGATGGTAAGCCAAGCCTCTTCTATGATAGACCGCATATTTCTCCAATAAGGTATCAAGTGGTTTCTCACCAAAGTGAGTACAACGATCACTAATGACTGCTCTTGGAACCCCAAACCTCGGAAATATGATCTTCTTGAATAATTTAATCATGGCACGGGCATTGTTTGTTGGAGTAGCTATTGCCTCTATCCATTTAGACACATAATCAACGGCAACCAAAGTATTCTGATTCCCTTTTTAGGAAGGAAATAGTCCTTGGTAGTCAATCCCCCAAAAATCAAATACCTCCACTTCCAAGATACCATTTATGATAGTCCTACACCTCTAATTAGACTCCTTTAATTAGTTCATTAAATTACATTAAGTTAATGACTTAGGATCTAGTTATCATGCATGCAAATATAAAAGCATAAATATAAAGATAAATAGAAATTTCCTTATAATGAGAAATTTTCGGTTCAATATGGGCACAATAAGAACTCCTTCTTATTGTTCTTGAGCATGAAATTAAGTGGATGATCTTCCATAAAATAACCTCCAAAGTAAAAGGTCTTCTTCTTGTTGCACCCAAGACTAAACCCAAACTATCACTATATATTTAGACTAGAAAATATAGTGATAAGAAGAAACTAATATAAGTTTTATTACTACTTTAGTAATAATATGAATATTAGTTATGTGAGAGTTTAGAGAGAAGTTATGCTTAGAGAGATAAGCTAAAAATAAGTGAATGAACAAGAAGTAAAATGAACAACCAAAATGCTCTAATAAAGAGCACATGGCCGGCCCTCCTACTCAACATATGCCTTATTTTTTTGCTCAAAATTATCACATGCATAATGGTAGTGTGTAAGGGTGGTTATGATGATTAAAGTATGGAAGACATGTCACTATCAAATAGTTGATTGTGTGTTAGAAAAGAATAACACACAAGCTTCTTCCATGTGCTCAAAACCGGTCCATTATGCCCTATAATGGTCCATTTTGATTTTTTATATTTGTCCCACAAATACTTATTAATCATATGCTTAACTATCTAGTATAATTAAGTGTTAATTTGATCATAAAACAATTATATGACTCAAATATATATACTTAACTTTTAAGAAATATTTTACCATTATATCACAATATAATGGTTCCCACAATGTCCAGTTAATTTATTTTACAACTCCTTGTAAATATAATTAACTAATTACCTCTACATCAAAATATATGCATAACTTCAACTAATTTAATGAATTAACGATTAATCACTAAATTAAATCTTATTTAATCGTATTAAAATAAGACGTAAAATTTATTTAGTCAGTAATCGTATAATTGACTAATAAACTTAAACGGAAATATGTTCCTAACTCAATTCTCAATAAATAACTCTCGTAACTAAACGTACATATCAAATATATGTAATGCACTAATTAAACTGTATCATATACAAATAATTAGTATTCTATTTGGGTCTCATCCTATAGGTGTGACCTAAAGGGATCAGTTGATCACCGCCATCATACGACAATAACGTCAAACTCTAGTCAGCCGAGCGTTACCGATTTACGTTAATCAACTGACGTGGAGTATCAAAATATAATAATCATGCCACATATATTTCAAATGAGATTCATTATATAAATGCACTATTGTGGAGGACACTTACTCCAAAAATCTACCACTTGTCCGATACAAGTTGTGCATGTAGCAACACTATTGTGGAGGACTCCTACTCCAACAATATCTCCCACTTGTCTCGACAAGTTGTGTGCTACCGATTCTCTTGTCTCTTTTGTGTCACATCCTCCCACTCATTGCAAGGTGTCTTGCAGGTCGTACTTGCAATTGAAAATATAAATAGAGTGGTTTTCTCGATCTGGGAGAGTAACTGTCTGACCGGAAAATCTACCTGAGATCTCTTCCGAGCGTGGCCACGCATTTCCAGTTACTACTCCTCGAGTGGCCCGAAGATTTTAATACCCAACGTGGGTGGACAATTCCTGTTAACCCATCTTACACTGTATAATGCAGATCACCATCACCCAGAAGATGTCCATTGGCCTCCTTTCACGGCACGACCTAGGACAAAAAACAAAGTTAATCGAAAACTACACCGACTCAGGTAAATGGTCGTCATTCTAAAGAATCGTCTCATAGGAACAAAATAGAAATCCCCGCCACGACCAGGCTTCAACAATTTTGATAAGGGACTCTATTATGGTCACTGCCCGATAGAGTGTCTCAACAGTCTGTCTATGTTAACGACAAATCATCTTCATGACCCCATGGTGCTGAACCAACCATCGATCGACTTACAATCTAGTCACTTCGAGATGTCACCTCAAATGAGTGACTAGGGACAAAACACTAAGTTCATCCTGTTCACTTGAATTGGGTTCAACCTTTCTTTCAACGAATTCGGATAAGCAAAGTATTAAAATTTAGTCACACTAAATAAAGGAGTTTTTAATGAAACTCTAACAATGAATGCGATTATCAAATATTTGGAAAAATGGATACGCTATCAATAATTTCATATCTCATAATCTCTAGCAATTCAGGTACATATTTCAATCCCATTGAAATGACATGACTATTATGTTCAGCCTGCAAAAGGCATGGCTAATTGATTAGCAATACTTGCATCTTTCCCATCGTTCTGATTGCTATTTCTCTTTGTCTACGTAATCTCATATTACATAAAACTTCCTGAGTACATGTCTAGGTTTGAATCTAGACTTATGACTCTTGGCCTAAAGGTAGCTCCCAATGTTTTACCAGTATAATGGGATAGGATATACAACTATAGGAACTACTTCTAGTCCTTCCAATACTGTCGAATCCAAGCTACTTTCATATGCATCATCATATGATGCAATGTACTCTATTTCCGTTGTGAAATCCGCAATGATAAAATGCCTGGAACAATTCCAGCGGATACTTGACATTTATATTTGAAAATGTCATTCTTTTCTGCTTGGAACTCTTTCAACAGATAAATCTTCTATAAAACACAGCCAGTTCGTGATTTCAAATCACTTTGATCAGTTTGGAAACTGAAGTCTGCGTAACCCCTTACACACAACTAACTGTAAACTTCAAACACATGGAACATATCTTTAGTCCTTCGCAAGCACTTAAGGATGTTCTTTATGGCTATCAAGTGACTCTCACTTGGATTTGATTGCAAACGACTTGTCATGCTCAAAGCATGCGAAATGTCGGATTGAGTATACATCACAGCGTATATAATTGATCCCGCAGCGGAAGCAAAAAGGAATCAATTATCATGTGTTCAAGTTCCTTGAACTAGTCAAAGATCTTAAAAATATAAGAATTTTGACTCAACATTAATATCCATTTAGATTTATCTCCATAAATCCATATATCTAAAAGATGTATTCTACTTCTCCAAAATCTTCCATCATTCAAAATGATCAATATGTCTCCACATATAAGACTGATGAAAACCATATTACTCCCACTAAACTTCATGTATAAACATAATTCCTCGAGATATCGAGAAATAGTTTATGACATGATTGACACACTAATTTCAACTCTTTAGTGCTTACTTAAGACATCCTCTTAAGCTTGCAAATTAACTTAGGATAGTTAGGATCTACGAACCCACAGGTGAATATAAAATATACTACCTCTTCTAGAATCGTATTCAAGAAAGTGGTTCTTGAGGTCCAATTGACATCATACTATTATGATATGCTGTAATCGCTAAGTATATTCGAATGGATCGAAGAATTAAGGTTGGTGCAAAACTCTTTGCCTACCCATTTATCTTTGAAAACATTTTAATGTTTATCCATGCAAATTTCGATCTTAAAAAATAATTTACATTGAAGAGGTCGTACTTCTTCAAGTAAAATTTACCAGGTCACATACTTGACCATCACGCATGGAGTCCATTACGAATCGCATGACTCTAAGCCATAGCAAGAAGTTGGGACTAGAAACAGTCTTTTATAAGTCACAGATTAGAATTCATCACTATAAAGAAGTGATAAAATTTCACTTGACCTCTTATGTTCCGAAGAAACAACTACTGAACAAGGAATGAGCAAAACCTTTTCCGGACCATATGCTCAGTTTGTGGCTGTTGAAACATTTTTTCCCACTCTGTCTTATCAAGAAATAATCGTATTTTTATTGAAAGACAGCATCACGAGTCACAAACGCTTTGTTCTCGTGGTCAATGTGGGATTATTGATCACTTGTTTCATTCAAATAACTTATAAATTAGGTACGCTACCTACCCATATCGTATATGGAATGAAATCAGACTGTTATAAATGTGCTTTAATATGTTGGGAAAAGAAATAGCAGACAAAAAAATTAAGATCCCAAGGTTTGTCAAATTGCTCATTTTGACTTGACAAAGACAAAACCATATCGTATAAGGTTCTGTTTCTCTATTCAACAACGCCTTATCTCATAATGTGTGTTAGAGAAGTTAACTCGTGAAACTATTTCACAATACTTTTGGTGAAAATCAAAGTCAATACTTAGATATTACTTTTACGATTTGGTCGTAAGTCCTTGATCTCATACTCTTGGTGGTTAGCTACTTCACATTGAAGCTCTTTGAACTTTTCAAAGATTTCTCTTAGCAACTCATTAAGTAGAATCAAATATAATATCTACTTAAATTGTCGGTAAATAAAGAGAAATAGCCATTACCATCTCTGGTTGTATTTGTTATTGGACCACGCATATTTTATGTAATGAGGCCAATAACTCACTAGTTCGATTTCCTTTTCAACAAAAAGGGCACGAATCATCTTGCCTTGAATACAAGATTCGCACACACCATAAGATTCAAAATCAAATGATTTAGATGTGCTACACAATCCAGAATTAAGATTAGATTTGGGTCACCAAATTTGAGTCTTTTTCAATCTATATGACAAGTAATTTCTAATTTAGGTCAAGAATATAGTTACCTTTCATTGGTATGGTATATATCCATTGACCAAGTATACGCATAAATAGATACAACGCTTGTTCCATTCACAAAAGTGAAACACATGTGTCGTACATTATAGTGGATACTATATTCTTTATTTAGAGGTCATAAACATAATAACGTTTATTAAAGTATACCTCTAAATCCAAAACTAGATTGATCACATTATAACTTTTATATGTCTCTATAGAAATAAAACTACAATAGTTATATTTCCCTTGTAGGTCGACATTTAATCATGGTTAGTCGTCGCACGAATCATTATTATATGCATTGAATACATCAATGAAAACCATAATGGGTATCTAATACCCAAAAATTGCATTTAGCAAAATAAATGTCGATCATATAGATATTATGGGTGAAAATAGTACACCCAATTTCTAACTCTTTAGAAAACCTGGGGCAGATTCTTTTCTTGTGTCCTACACTCTAAGAATTGAATTATCAAAGGTTGGGTTTGACACCTTGCTTAGATATTGACTTTACTATTCAAAATAGACTTGTCTTTTTCCCTCGCCTTGTGCCAACATCGTGCCAACCTACTCTTGAACCTCGTTTTATTCTTAACAATTAAGAATATAAACATCCCTCTTAGAGCTCCCACTCACTTTTATGAATCTCTACCTAGACAAGTAGATTAGAATTATAATGAAGATAACTAAGTGGCTACCGTATAAAATAATGGAAACTCCTTTCCACGATTGAACGGATTTACAAGTTTGTAGAAGGAAAAATATATTCGTCATTGCGCGAATAAAATAAATATCAACGGAAAATAAACATTCATTGCGTATATATAATACACTTGTAAAAACAATTTTAACAAGTCACTCATATAATGACCCCTCACGAAATTATATAAGTGATTCCAAGACTCATCTTTAGACAAAAATAGTCATCGTATGCTACCTTTATCTAAAAATGGTAAGTCAATACTTGACTAATTGTGACAACCCTCGCGAATGCGGAAATATAAACCATACAAGCATGTGAATTATATAGCGGAAATACGGTATTTTAAAAAACCTTTAAACATGCAAGATATATAACACGAGGTGTGTCAAAATATTACAAACTAAATACGGGAGTATACAACAAAGAGACGGGGTCTCTTAAAATGTTAGCAAAGAACAAGTATTTAACAAAACTAGCTAAATTCGTCTAGAGGTGAACTTCCAGGGACAACGCCCGCTAGCTCACACCCGAACCCCAAAATATCATATCCAAAAAGTCATCCATAGCAAGCAACCTGTTCATCCATGAAAAAACATGAATGCCACAGTCAGTGGGGAGTAACTCCGGGTTCTCCCAGCCATATCACATCAAACGTACATATAAGGAAATACGAAAGTAAAGTCATGCATATATAGATATCCATGTGAGATACAATAAGAATAGATAGGCAATACGAGATATAATGATAAGCTCATATGGAAATCAAATCCGAATCCATCATGTTATTCAAAGACTCGGGAAAGACACTCTTAGGCAATCGAATACGCTCACTAGGGCTTGCATCTCACCGTTAGCGGTATAAGATTGATAAGATTGAGGCTCCACAGACAAACCAGTCAAGTCATGCGATGATCACAGTAAATCCACATATTATCATCCATTCACGAAACCAAAAAAAAATTTGGGAACAACGGTGTTCCATCAGATGGGGACCATGAACATATCATGAAATCACGAATTCAAGAACGACACAAGACGACAACTCTCACCGGTAAATGAAACGCCACTAGCATCGTTGTACCCCATGGCAAGTATGCTTACCACAGGGCATCCACGGGATAAAGCATTTCCCTGAACTCATACACGATGCTACATTTCGTATATGTAGACTAATTTCCTCCTGGTAGCACGACGATAATAATACGGTCCTAGTCTAAACCTGGCCAGGATCTCGGAATATAACGTATTCCGATTCGACATGTGATAACATTTCGCATCCAAGACTCGGTCTTACAATATATATGCCGAGTACCCCAAATTCGGTAGATCAATTCACGAAAGAGGCGGAAAAGAGCTCAAGCCTCATAACAAGCGGTACGCTACATGCAAATTGTTGGAGTAAATGTCCTCAACAATAGTGCGATCACATAATTAAATCTCAATAATAAGAATACAAAGGGATGATGAATATTATAGTCAACTGGTCAACATAAATCGGTAACGATTGGCTCAATTGAGTTTGACGTTACTGTCGTATGACGGTGGTGATCAGATTGATCCCTTGAGGTCACACCAAGGCCACTCCCCTAATCATGTAACATAAATTAATCTGTATAGTGATACAGATAATTAATCCTTAAAAGGAAACCAAGCTTTTTAAATTGTGGAGTGAGAAATTATAATCTTATTGTAATATGATTAAATAAGATTCATTTTGGTAATTTAATTGTTATATTACTAAGAATGCATTATGTTTATGAAACATTTGAGATAAGTTAAATTGGTCGATTATAATTACAAACTGTTGTAGATTATTTTTAACCAAATATGAGAGGACCCATTTTATTTACATGTAATTATAAAAATAAAATGTGACTTAAAATGTTAAGTCCAATTTATTTGTTATGAAATTGCATTTAAATTGGTTAAATGCACATTTATAAGCAAAATTACATGTTATATGTCACATGTCACACTTGTGACAAATGACAAATTGCAAAAATAAAATGGACACCCATATTACATGGGTGAACCGGTTTTGGTAGTGTACCAAGAGAGTGATTATTTTTGTGTATTATTCTAATTAGGAATTAGACATAATCATACCCAAAACTATTACCAACACTCAACCTTTTTACATTGTTAAGAACAATTGGAAGTGACAAAACCCCACCCATGTGGGGTGTGGGTGACCGGTTTCAACAAGGCAAAGATGGCTTGTTTTTCCTCTTATTTATACAATACACTACCTCATATAATTCATTAATGCAAAAGCACTTCTTCTCTCTAACATCTCACTAAACTTAAGAAGTTTACATAATACTTAGAGTTCATATTCTCTAATAATATACTAGTGTAGTATTAAGAGTTATTAGATCATTTTAAAGGGTTACTACATTTAATACTAGTGTAGTATTATTTTGTAGAGATTAAGGGTAGTCTTGGGTGCAACTAATTGGAGAGTTTCTACTTTGAAACTTGGAAGATCATCCTCATATTACTAGCTCAAGAACAATATTTGAAAGGAGTTCAAATATTGTGCCCATATTTTCATAATCAAAGTAAGAAATGGTTCTTTCTTTTATATCTAGTTATGCATGCATAAGATTTATTTAGTTTAAGAGTAAATTAAATGTATAATGATATTAGAAGTGTCTAATATCGAGTTTAAGAAACATACAAGCGGTATCAAGAGCCAAGGTTGTTGCATGCATAATCGATTTATAGTTTTTTCGAGTTATGGTAACTTAATGAAAACTAGTAATTTGTGTTTTATAAGATAAAATCACAAAGTCATTTGCATGTCAATATATTCTGGTCCTAATATGATTTTAGGTCATTTTGATGATTTATGGAAATTTATAGTGCTCAAATATGATTTTTAGTATTTTTATTACAATTTAATGAGTAAAATGATGTTTAAAATGCTAAAAATAGTTAGACTTATCTTCTGACCTTGAAATTTTTACACAGTATCACACATGCATTTTACTTACTTTATGTAAAATTTCGTGTGAAGTGGACGTAATTCGTGTGATTTATGATTTTTGAATGATAAAATGAAATAAATAAAGGTCAAATGGATAAAAATACTTCCGCTTTGAATCTGACAATGAAATTTTAGTATGGTGTCATATGCATGTTTGTCTGTAAGACTGAAAAATATCAGACTGATGTGATTTGTCTTGCATGATTTATGGATTTTTAATGTAAAAATGGCATAAATAGTGACTAATTTAAAAAATATATTTCCGCATTGAATCTGATGATGAAATTTTAATATGTTGTCACATGCATGTTTTTCTGTAAGACTGGAAAATTTCAGACTGATGTGATTTGTCTTGCATGATTTATGGATTTTTAATGTAAAAATAGCATAAATAGTGACTAATTTAAAAAATATACTTCCGCTTTGAATATGATGATAAAATTTTAGTATGTTGTCACATGAATGTTTTCCTGTCAGACTGGAAAATTTCAGACTGGTGTGACTTGTCTAGCATGATTTATGAATTTTTAATGTAAAAATGGCATAAATAGTGACCATTTTAGCAAATATAGCTAATATAATTTTCATGTCAAGAGAAAATTGTTCCTGGTTGCATAAATGTCCCACATTTTAGATCTAAAATTGAAAATTTAATATGATTAATTTTTGCATGCTTTATGTATTTTATTTGATAAAACCGATAAAGTGCAACCATTTTTCTCTAAACCGATTCGAAATTTTTAAACCATGATTTTTGACATTATGAGTGTCATGGAAATGTTCCAGAATGTACAAAATTTTAAAATTCAAATTTTGAAATTATTATAATTAAATTTGGATTTATTTGATTAAAATATGATTTTAAAAGTCTAATATGAGCAATTATATAACAACAAGTTGAATTATTGTCAAAAATTGAGTGATGACTGATTTTTGAGGCCTAAATGAGTTGGGATAATTAACTTGCACTTAAATATGATTTAAGTATTGTTTTGTGATTTTAAAATGTTATTATCACGCATTTCCGTAAAACCGGGTTATATTCGATATAAACCGTTAAATAGAGCGATTTGGTATTTAACATAAGCATGTTTTATACATATTATAATGCTGCATTTTATTTATGAATGTCATATTTTCAATTTATGAATGTCATATTTTGGTTTATGTAATTTTGAATTATGTAATTTTTCTTAGTATGGCCTTAGTTTTAATCGATATTGCCCGAAATGTAAGGGAATATTGATTCGGTTGTAATTTAATGTGATCTCGTATCAATTTTATTGTATTATTTTATTTTACAAATGTATAATAGGAAATTATTGTAATTTTATTATATATTTTGTAACTAATTGTAAAACCGGAGTTTCCCAAAGACGGTGCCATTCGGAAAGGAGTTCCGAGAGAGACGGTGACCTTGGGAGGCGTGCTTATGAAGTTCAAGGGACCAAAGAAGTTGGTTTCCGAACTTGTAATAGATTATATGATTATCTATTATAGGAAAGGCCATACTAGGAGTTTTATTTTATGCTTGCATTTTTATTTAATATGTTTGCATGCATTGCCAAATCGCCATAACATGACATGCATATTTATCGAGTATTCGACCGTGTCAATTTAAATAATCGTTAATTCATCGATTTAGTTCACATTAACATGATAGATTATAAATTGTCATGACCTCTCATAATAAATAATTGAGATCAAGCCTTACCAAATGTTAGAACCCATGAATCCCAATTTCGCAAAGAAGTAGGCTCGGCTCACCGGGGTGCTAAACTTGTTACGTTGGGTAAGTGGGGGTAATAAATGTTATTATTTCGAAATTTGGATTGAGCTCAACGGAAGTATTCGCGACCGTAGCCGCATGTGTTCCGGGCTAAAGATAAATATTAATGTAATATTATCGACCGAGAGTTCTAATGTAGAATCGATTAAAGAGTTAATCCACCGAATTATGTTAATGAGGGATGAATCGGCTTACCGTGCCCAAATTGATATGAATTTGGATCTCGGAATCATTTATATTAGTTGGGTAGAGGTCACTATTTAAATGCTAAATTTGTTTAAAATTTTTACAAGTATTTAAAATGATAAATGTTGACATTTCCTTTATGTCTTTAAAATTTGTAGTCATAACTGTTTATTCGCAATGGCAAATGCTAATTCATCCACCACCACCTATGCTCCAATTCTCATGAATGTCTCATAACTTTGATCCTTCATGGATTGATGCAAGCTAGAAAAGAATGGCGCTAATTTTACCAATTGGGATATGCAACTCCACTTGGTCGCGGCGGGTGACGACAGGTTTCGTTACCTTGCCAAGGCCTCTCCCACCGCACCTAATGAAAGGGCAACCGCCACGCAAGGCGAGCCTATGAGGCTAGCCACAAAGAGTCCGCCGCGATCAAAAACGTTTTGATCTTCTCGTTGGAGGCCAATCTTCAAGGGAGTGCCATAAGATGAGCATAGCCTGTGAGATCTATGCCAAGCTTGTGACCATGTTTTTCACAAAGCTCCTAGGATCTTTTAAGACGGCTTCCACATTATTCAACATGAACCTAAAAGAGGGCCAAAAGGTTAGCCCTCATGTACTCAAATTGATTGAGCATGTCGAGACTCTTAAATTATAAGGGGTGACCATTCCCGAACAACTCTCATGTACATTAATTAATTGTATAGTGATACAGATTAATTAATCACTTAAAATGAACCAAGTTTAAATTGTGAGTGAGAAATATATCTTATTGTAATATGATTAAATAAGATTCATTTTGGTAATTTAATTGTTATATTACTAAGAATGCATTATGTTTATGAAATATTTGAGATAAGTTAAATTGGTCGATTATAATTACAAACTGTTGTAGATTATTTTTAACCAAATATGAGAGGACCCATTTTATTTACATGTAATTATAAAATGTGACTTAAAATGTTAAGTCCAATTTATTTGTTATGAAATTGCATTTAAATTGGTTAAATGCACATTTATAAGCAAAATTACATGTTATATGTCACATGTCACACTTGTGACAAATGACAAATTGCAAAAATAAAATGGACACCCATATTACATGGGTGAACCGGTTTTGGTAGTGTACCAAGAGGGTGATTATTTTTGTGTATTATTCTAATTAGGAATTAGACATAATCATACCCACAACTATTACCAACACTCAACCTTTTTACATTGTTAAGAACAATTGGAAGTGACAACACCCCACCCATGTGGGGTGTGGGTGACCGGTTTCAACAAGGCAAAGATGGCTTGTTTTTCCTCTTATTTATACAATACACTACCTCATATAATGAATTTATGCAAAAATCACTTCTTCTCTCTAACATCTCACTAAACTTAAGAAGTTTACATAATACTTAGAGTTCATATTCTCTAATAATATACTAGTGTATTATTAAGAGTTATTAGATCATTTTAAAGGGTTACTACATTTAATACTAGTGTAGTATTATTTTGTAGAGATTAAGGGTAGTCTTGGGTGCAACTAATTGGAGAGTTTCTACTTTGAAACTTGGAAGATCATCCTCATATTACTAGCTCAAGAACAATATTTGAAAGGAGTTCAAATATTGTGCCCATATTTTCATAATCAAAGTAAGAAATGGTTCTTTCTTTTATATCTAGTTATGCATGCATAAGATTTATTTAGTTTAAGAGTAAACTAAATGTATAATGATATTAGAAGTGTCTAATATCGAGTTTAAGAAACATACAAGTGGTATCAGAGTAAGAAACATTCCTTGGGAAAATCAAAGCATATGTGCAGTTTAGGGTAAACTACAATATGCAAAACATGAAAACCTCTCTTCATGAAATGCGCAAGATGCTCGTGCAAGCCGAGAGAGACATGAGACTAAATGTTAGCAACTCCAAGGATATAAAATAGTAAGGGGAAGTTCAAGAAAGGTGGTAGTAAAGGGAAGAAGCCCTCCACCTTCAAGGGAAAGGGTAAAGCTATTGAGAATAGCTCTCCCGTGCCCATCATTGTAATGGCATAGGGCATTGGAAGATGAATTGCACTTAATATCTAGGAGATATTAAAACTGGAAAGATGTTTCTGTTGGTAATTTATCCCTATCGTTTATGTTATGATCTCAACTTTGGTATATAGATACAAGTTGTGACTCTAACCCTATTTAAATGTAATTAGGGCATCCTAGCAAGGATAAAGGCAAGGACAAGCAAGCCTAAGAAGGCTCTTCAATGGAAGCTAAGGTAGCTACCCATGATTGAAGACCTATGGAAGCTTGGTCTTATTTTGAATTGTCAAAATTTTGGGATGTATTTTCAGACATTGTTTTTAGAACTTTTATAATTTCCTTGTTTGACATGGAAATTTGTTTAATTCCTTTTATTGACATTGGTTGTAATTGGATTTAGTGACTTGGTTGTCAACCGAAGTCACTCGGTTTGTTGAAACGTTTTAGTTCTAAGAACTTGTCATCATACTATACTTGCACAAATAACATAAATTATATCGACTCAAATTGATCATGTAAATATTATGATGATGGGGTCATTATAATAAAAGGCTAAGAATTCGATTCTCACCTTGAAAGATCAATTGCTAAGTCAAAATTGAGTCATTGAACTCATAGTAGGGATTCTACCAAACCAATTGGCATCACCACTTATAAAGAAAGTAAATGACATGAATATGAGTTCACCTCTTTAGCTCTTATAGAACTAGTCTATGTTGAAGCTAAGATTTGATGTCTTTACAAAGAAGTCTTTAGTAGATCACTTAAGGTCATGTTGTGATACTTCTACCTCACTTACAAGTATGAGTACAAAATTGTTTGTGGCTCATAAGGCTATCTTTAAAAAAAAATAGTTGTATTTTTCTAAAGATAGAGTGGGAGAAAATAAGCCACAACGAAAACCTAGTTAGGAACTAGTGAGAAAACCAAAAGAAAATGTTCTTGAAATAATAAGATTATGATCTATGAAGTGGAAGTACCTAGAAATTTTAAAATTTGATTTTCTAACATGAGAGACTTATGAAACTAAATGGAATCTATGCAAAGAAAATGTTTTAATTGGAAGTGTCCAATTATAGTTGCATGGATAGACATGTAGATGTCTACAAAAGCTAAGTTAATGCGTAACTTTGCTTAGATCCAAATCATCAGTGAAATACCTCATAATATGTGTGTGCCAGATACACATCAAAACATCATGTCCAAATAGGGATTTGGAATAGGATGTGTACATGACACAAGCCTATGGTATGTATCTACCTGGAGGTTATGATGATCTTTTCTATTATAAGATATAAGAAAGGTTTCACTCGAATTGTCGAAAAGTCATGTATAGACATGAAATTGAGTGGGAGTTAAAGTCATGTCTAGACATGAAGTTAAGTGAGAGTTTAAGTTATCATGTAAAGACATGAAGTTCAGTGGGAGAAATTGTTTTCCACGTGAATGACATTTCACTCATTAAGAGTGACATATTCATATTACCTTTTTGAAAGGAGTGATTGGATTTTAATGTTGGATGAAAGAGGGCAACGTGTATACTGAAATAAAAATCTTTTGTGGAATAGAAGATTTTAGCTTGGCATTTAAAAGGTATCTTATGTCGATAAGATCCTTAATCTATTCAACAAGTTAAATAGGTTGTTTATGTTGATAAAAGTGGGATCACTATGAAAGGGTCATAGTCATCCACTGAACCTAAGAGTTGTTTATCACATGATATCACTCATGTGTGCCATAACATGCACATACCTAAATGAATTGTATGCTAGGAGCATGACAAGTCCATAACAAATCAATCCAGATGAGTGTCATTGGATAGCCTACAAGAACATCCATAGAGTTCTCGAGGGGAATTAGGGATATATTCTTGTGTTTGGTAGAGAAAATTTGACAATGTGGTAAAGATTACACAAACCCAAATTTCCAAACTTATAAGGATTTATCGAAATCCTAGGCGTACTTTTGTTATACAAGAAGCGAATAACTAAAAGGATGATTGAAGAGTCAATCATTATAAATTCTACAAATAGAGACCTAGTACATTATGATGAGGATAAGGTGGTTTAAAAGGAACTAATAGTAGATCCCTTCACCTAAATACCTATCAGTTATCATGATAAAGAGTGGGAGTATCTTTCAAGTTAAAGAGCTCAACACTAGATAGAGATCTAGATATGTACATAGATGAATTCATGTTATTAGGAATAACGTTGTATGGAAGGAAAAAGGAATTCACAAGGTTGGAATAAATGAATATA
The DNA here is from genome assembly GCA_022085475.1 of Heliosperma pusillum. Classification (NCBI taxonomy): domain Eukaryota; kingdom Viridiplantae; phylum Streptophyta; class Magnoliopsida; order Caryophyllales; family Caryophyllaceae; genus Heliosperma; species Heliosperma pusillum. Next base: position 24,391 of record JAIUZE010071301.1, on the reverse strand, counting down.
TGGTATATTCAATACCCAAGCCTTTATTGCATTTAATAAGATCGTCATGAATTGTCATGGACGACATAAACTTTAGATTATATGATATGAAGCAATAACATTGTGTTGATTGTTCATATATGATAATCACATTTATCGTTTGAGTTTCTAAAACTTATTTTGTGCTTTGGTATATCCAATGGATTGTAGAGACAATTTTGGACTCCATTAAAGTGGACTGATTTAACATAGCATTGGCCCCTAGTCACTTATGTGAGGTGACATCTCGAAGTGACTAGATTGTGGTGCGATTGATGGCAAGTTCAAGTGTCATAGGGTCATAAGGGATGACCAATAGATCACATAGACAGAGTGTAAGGGACAATCTGTCGGGCAGTGACCGCTTATAGAATTCTGGCAATTCTTGTAGCCTGGTCGTGGCAAAGAGCTACTAGTATTCTTTTGAGTCAATTCTTTTACTAAAGACTGTTCGCCTAAGGTGGCACAGTTTCAGAGTGACTTTGATTTATGCTCTACGACCTTCGTAACTGGGGTCAAATGGGCATCTTTTGGGTCATGATGAGCTGTGGCTATGCAAAGGGAATAGTGCGATAGGAATTGTCCACCCCTTGTTAGGGTTGTTTTTTAATCTCAAGGCCACTCGAGGAGGAGTAAGCTGAAAATGCGTGGCCACGCTCGGAAGGTATCTATGGTAGATAATTCCGGTCAGATAGTTACTCTCCAGATCGAGGAAACCACTCTTGATATGATCAAATGCAAGTACGACCTGTAAGACACCTTGCATTGAGTGGGAGATGTTGTAATAGGACAAGAGAATTGGTGACGCACACTTGTCTCGGACAAGTGGGAGATTGTTGGAGTAAATGTCCTCAACAATAGTGCGATCACATAATTAAATCTCAATAATAAGAATACAAAGGGATGATGAATATTATAGTCAACTGGTCAACATAAATCGGTAACGATTGGCTCAATTGAGTTTGACGGTACTGTCGTATGACGGTGGTGATCAGTTGATCCCTTGAGGTCACACCTAAAGGACAATCCCCTAATCATGTACATTAATTAATTGTATAGTGATACAGATTAATTAATCCCTTAAAATGAACCAAGTTTAAATTGTGAGGGAGAAATATATCTTATTGTAATATGATTAAATAAGATTCATTTTGGTAATTTAATTGTTATATTACTAAGAATGCATTATGTTTATGAAACATTTGAGATAAGTGAAATTGGTCGATTATAATTACAAACTGTTGTAGATTATATTAACCAAATATGAGATAACCCATTTTATTTACATGTAATTATTAAATGTGACTTAAAATGTTAAGTCCAATTTATTTGTTATGAAATTGCATTTAAATTGGTTAAATGCACATTTATAAGCAAAATTACATGTTATATGTCACATGTCACACTTGTGACAAATGACAAATTGCAAAAATAAAATGGACACCCATATTACATGGGTGAACCGGTTTTGGTAGTGTACCAAGAGGGGGATTATTTTTGTGTATTATTCTAATTAGGAATTAGACATAATCATACCCAAAACTATTACCAACACTCAACCTTTTTACATTGTTAAGAACAATTGGAAGTGACAAAACCCCACCCATGTGGGGTGTGGGTGACCGGTTTCAACAAGGCAAAGATGGCTTGTTTTTCCTCTTATTTATACAATACACTACCTCATATAATTCATTAATGCAAAAATCACTTCTTCTCTCTAACATCTCACTAAACTTAAGAAGTTTACATAATACTTAGAGTTCATATTCTCTAATAATATACTAGTGTAGTATTAAGAGTTATTAGATCATTTTAAAGGGTTACTACATTTAATACTAGTGTAGTATTATTTTGTAGAGATTAAGGGTAGTCTTGGGTGCAACTAATTGGAGAGTTTCTACATTGAAACTTGGAAGATCATCCACATATTACTAGCTCAAGAACAATATTTGAAAGGAGTTCAAATATTGTGCCCATATTTTCATAATCAAAGTAAGAAATGGTTCTTTCTTTTATATCTAGTTATGCATGCATAAGATTTATTTAGTTTAAGAGTAAACTAAATGTATAATGATATTAGAAGTGTCTAATATCGAGTTTAAGAAACTTACAGGCGCACCCCAAGGAGATGCACTAGGCGTAATGAAGCCTTTCGCGATCATATCATCAAGTTGAACTCTCAACTCTTTCAATTCGGTAGGTGCCATGCGATATGGAGCTTTCGCAATAGGACCAGTTCCAGGAACTAGTTCAATAGAGAACTCGGGGTGATTGTAAAAGAAAACACAGATTAGTACTTATCATTTAGCAAGCACAAAGAGACTACAACATAAATCCTAATCTACCCATCCTACCATTCTATCTCACAAGTTTATTATTTTATTAAGGTCAAGTTATTTATACTAGGGTACACAAACGTGCGTCGGGAGCTATCAAGCTCTGATACCAACTATGACACCCTCGAATTTGCGAAAAGATAAACAAGTAATTTAAATAAATAAAAGATGAGAATACGTTTTTAATAGGTTCACTTTAGTGAAAATCGGTAAATTTTAAAAACCGGAACCTACCATTAAATATATTCATCATAACAAAGGTGTCTTAAAGAAAAAGGTTCATAACAAAAAGGAAATAATATTATACATAAGAAGTATCCAAAACGGGAGACATATCTCCCTAATAAATACGGAAAATAAAAGAGTGTATAATACTATACAATCTAAGAACCGAATATAGTCCAAGGTAATACTTCACTCGGTTAGCTCGTCAATGTACCCAGCCAGCATCACAAACACCGGTTGACCGCCATTAATGTAAAAAACGGAAAGCCACAGTCAGTGGGGAGTAACTCCGAGTTCTCCCAGCCACAAAATGTCGAGTTTAATAAAACATGAATAACATAAAAGAGATGTATATGGAAAATACAAAGCCTTAACATATACGATATGCTTTTCATGTTATGAAATAAATAACTAACATATAACCTAGCATATGAAGTCTAAGCTACTCATGCAAGCTATCATGTGAATCAGTTAACAACCGGTAATCCAAACTCTATCAACCGTAGCCGGCTTGCATCTCACCTTCTACGATTCATAGAATCATCAAACATGAAAGAACAATACGTCTAGAAACAGGCATAAGTTCTTAGCACAGTCAATAGTCGACTTCTGTAACTCGAGGCTATACCATAAGGTAGGATAAACATCCTAGTCCTAGACTGATCAGACCTAGCGACAACAGCTAACCCATTCCCTGTCTCATGACCAAAAGTACATGCGAATCTCTACTAGGAGACCCCCTAAGCAGAGTTGGCTAGTACTTAAGCTGGCTCCATTCCCAAAGTGGAAGCAATTAGGCAGCCATGCCCCGGCTTGGTATCAAAATCCCAGGCCAGTGACACAAAAGCTATCAAGCGGTGAACTATATACTCGTTAAAGATAGTAAGGTCTATCAATGTCATGATCTAAGGTGCTCATTTAGAATTAGAATGGTCAACACGCCATATAATCATAATTCTCTATGAGTACTTAGTCAACACGACATATATCATACAATTAAACAGTCACGGGAAAAAATTCCTATCATGTGACTAATTGCATATAAATCATATTCAAATATCATATCGCCTCATATCTACTAAGGCTCATTCATTCATTCAATAAATAAAACTTTACCTGAAGACAAATCCCCGACCCGAGTCCCGCGACGGGTCATCAGTCAAAACGGGGCTGACTAGATCGTAGTTTGACCAAACCCGTTTGGTCAAACCGGCTAGAAACAGAGTCTTAGCCATTTAGGCTTGAACATAAGAACATCATAATCATTTCATGCTATTTTATTCTAATTTCTAACATGTGAATTATTAATTCTTACGAAACCCGCTTGACTTAAGGAATATCAAATTAAACTACAATCTCATGCTATAATTTCTAACATGTGAGAAATAATAATATGATGAAAACCGTTTAATTAAATAATTTACTTATTAAAATTTCCCACTTGCTAAATATTACAAAACATGATATAATAATAACAATAAACTCAAAAAACCGTCACAAGCCCAAAGGAGGGCTCACGGGTCAGCCGGGCCTGGACTGGGCCGAGACTGAACCGGGCCTGGACTGGGCCCACGGGCCTGGTTTGGGCCGGTTTTGGTCAACATTTCTAAAATCGTTTTCTTAATATTTCCCGCATTCTTAACATATTTAAAACCCGTCAAAACAACAACAAAACAATCAAGTATCGACACAAGCCCAAAGGGCCAATTAACGGGCCAACCAAGACCGGGCAGCCGGGCCTGGACCGGGCCTGTTTCTCGGCCACCAGTCACGGCCACCACCAACAACAACCCCAAATTTATTTCTAACATGTTTTAATTAACAACCATCCATTTTAACAACCAATTCAACCATCATTCATACTAAAATTATGATTATGAACAAATTATCCAACATGTCAAAAACACTAAATATGTTAAAAATTCATAAAACTTAATAATAATAACAACCTAGACATGTTACTACTTAAAACCGTAAATAACAAAAACAAAATATGTGACATTAATTCGTCGAGTAACTCGGTAATCGTTACCTTAGCTAGCACAAAACCAAATAGCCCCAAAATAAGACCTAAAAACCCGTCTACTAATCTTCTTCTAAAATATACGAGTCACCAAACTCGTCTTCATAATCTTCTCCTATAAGAAATGACAAAAATAACATTATTAGTATTAAAACTTGATTTCAACAATTAAAGTGTTGAAAACGATTTTGTCGGAATTGAAAATGAAACGTACACGGAGATGAAGAACGGAGAGGAGACTCTAGAAATATAATTTAGAATGGAATTGGCCAAGTAACGAAGGTTTTGTGACGATTTTGCTCAAGAACGATCAAGAACACGAAGAACAATTGTGATTATATTAAGGAAGGTATTAAGTAGATATTAAGTTGGTTTAATGTAAAATGAAAAGATAATTAGTGAGTAAGAGGGGTGGGTTGGACCGTGTAATATAGGGGATTAATGGGAGTCGGGTTTTGAACTTGTTGTTACGGGATTGACTCAGGTTTTATAAATATCTTAGATATTATGGTAAATATCTAGATATTATTAGATATTATGTTAGTTTAATCAAAAGAAATGAAAATTTCTAATCCTAAGGGAACAAGAGGGAGAGGCGTGTGGAAGAGGAAGATGTCGGGTCCGGGTTTAAGCGATTTGTTGCAAAATTTAAATTGACAGATTGATAAAGTTACAAATATCTTAGATATTTGTATTAGTTTAATCAAATTAATCAAAAGCCCTAAAATGAGGGAAAAAGGTGTTTTGGGCGTGTGGCACATATAGGAGTCGGGTTTTGGGTTTGTTTCGGGACTTAAGTTGACTCGGGAATAGTTACATGAAGTTCGGGTTTAAACCGTATAACCTACTCTTTAATTTCAAATAAATTCAAAATAATTATATTAAATTATGATAAATTCAAATAAATCGTAATAAATTAAAATAAATTAAATTTATTACTATTCAAATATAATTTCGGTCTTTCAAATTACGGGGTGTTACATTATATCACTGTGTCCGCATATTTCATTGCTAGTATATTTGTGTTTAATATTATATATTTTACGTGAGTACCTTGCATATTGAGTGTTTTATGGAAATTGAATTATGGACCACATAATTGCCAAATATCTATCTTATTCACCTTCCAAAATTGAGCCAAACTCTACCCATGTATCCTATGCTAGCCGAATTTCTTAAACAAAAATACATCACCATATCTTTTTAATTTACCTAATTCTATCCTTACCATATCTCAAAAATAATTACCTTATATTCCTTTTACGATCCTACCCAAATTCAAAAACAAAAAAAAAAGGAAAAAGAGGAATAGAGCCGGTGCTACACGGCTACTCTACAAACTCCAAAACCTAAACCGAGTCGGGTTCGGTGCTTGAAGGTACAAAAAGGCTTCAATTAATAAAAAAAAGGGTACAAGAGGGTGTTAGTGAAAAAAAAAAAAAAAAAAAAAAAAAAAAAAGAAGGTGGTTCGGTTGTTATGAACCCGAGAGTGGCTGATTTTTCGGGGCTTGAATCGAAATTGGATGTGTTTATTGGAAAAGTAATGGAGCGCCTTGCTGCGCAAGATAAGAAACTTGATGCGGATGTTGAAAAAACAAAATTGTAAAAACCGTGGCTATGGGGAACACTAGCTCCACCCGTGACCATGGTAGGTCGGGTGTGAGTAGTGAGTTGAGGTCTTGGATGACGGGTGTTGATGATTGCCTAGAAAAATTAGAGAGGAATGTTGTCGATATTCGACAAGAGATGTATAGGCAAAGGGATCAGATGCAATTCTTGGTGAGCCAAGGAGGTGCATTGGTGACAAGCGGTTCGGAAATGCGTGAGGGGATGCACACTATACTTGATGCGACGGAGGCTCTTTCTTTGAAGGTTCGAAACTTCGATGTTTGCCTCACCGCCCAAGCTACTCATATGTCGACGTGCCTTGATCGTCTTTCTACTCTCGAGTACCGCACCCGACCCGATTACATTAATCCCAACATCATCCGACAACCCAAAAAGCCTTGATCTTCTTACCTTAGCTTGTTTTGTTTCTTAACCTACTAATCCATTCGGCCCATTTGGCAGTAATACTTCTTTTGTGGTTTGTAGTTCTTAATCAACATTTGCACTTGATTTTGCTTGGTATATATCATTTTATATTGCGTATTTTGCATATCTATTTCTTACCTTGACATGTGTTATTCTTGTGGTTTCATGTCTTTGTTCTTGTCTTTTCAATGATGCCAAGAGGGGGAAGAAATGATATGATTTGAGTCTTTTCTTAAGCTTGCTCCTTGTCAAGACTCGTTATCTCTTAAATTATCTCAAGCTATAACTTTGGCTAAGTTGTTTTATTCTTGCGATCAAAGTTGCTATAACTTTGGAGTGCTTTGTTGAGGGGGAACCATACTTAGTCACATTGTTAAGAAGAACTCTTGAGGAAATCATATGAGACTTGTCATCATCAAAAAGGGGGAATTTGTTGGACCAATTCATAGTTTTGATAATGACATGTGTTTACGTAATAATATGTTTTACTCGATATATCATATGCGTGTAATTGTGTGCTTTAGTCTTATTATAGCTAGCAACAATTATGAGAAGAAAGATCAAAGTTAGTCATAACTTTGATAAAGTCTGTGAGACAAAGTTATACCAACTTCAGGAATAACTTTGGAAGTGAACATGGAAGTTATAGCTAACCAGGCATAACTTTAAAGAAAATCGCTTCAAACAAGATCTACATCAAACTACACAAGACTCGAGATGGAAGGTCTTTGTGATCAAGATGAAGAGATGATCCGTATACTGAAGATCTTTGTGAAGATTAGATAGTATAGGTTCGTCATTCGGTAACTATTCCATTCGAGAGATTTTATGTTCAAAGTTATAGCTTTAGTCTATGACTTTGGATGATAAAATATTGATGCATGATTTTGGAAATAAAATGTTTTGAAATGTTTTCAAAAGTGAAAGAGTATTTTTATATTTATCAAAAGTTTTATTAGAGAATATATTTATGAGATTCTATTGGTTAGTAATACAAATTATGGGTTGTCATGCTACCTAGGGTTTCTAATATATTCTATCTCAATTTGTTGTTAACCTAATTAGCCCACCTAGTGTTTGAGCCATCTAGGGTTTCGTGAAACCTAGTTTGTGCCACCTAGGGATTCGTGCTCCTAGGGTTTCGTGAGCTAGGAATCCGGCCTCCATAGGTTGTTTCCTTAGTTTACCTAATCTAGGATTCTACTATATCTTTACAACAATATTTTGAGATATCAAGATAAATATATTTCTATAAGATAAACCAAATAATATTTTGAGATAAAGATATTTCTAAAAGATAAGCAAATATTATTTTATGGTATTAAAAATAAATATCTTTCTTAAATATTATGCTAGGGTTTTAGATCTACTATAATTCTTCTACTATAAATACTCATTCACATACAATTTGTAAAATACACGAAATACACTACATTCACACGGCTATTTATTTTACTAGTGTTGATTTTCCAAAATCGTTTTAAAGCAAACCTTTGAGCAAATATTTATTATTTTTAGAGTTTGTTTTTAAAAGAGTCGTGCATCAATTATTATCAATCGCTTGAGTGAAATACGTTATTGGATAATAGTACATCATTATAAGCTTACAATTCTTTAACGGGAATTTGTGTGAGTTATATTGTACTTTCTTATTAGCGTAAGATAGTATAGAGTATTTAGCGATACTCACCTTGAGTTATAATCATAGTGTTGATTATACGAGTGGGTTGGTAATTTTTGTAATCCGTAGTAGAAAGGTACTAAAAATCGAGAATCGAGTGGACGGACGTAGTTTTCAACGTGTGAAACTGAACCACTTCAAAAATCGTGTGCCTCTTCTCTTATCTATTTACTTTTCGCTATTTCGTTATTCGCGCTTACTTTGATTAATTAATTAGTTGATTTTAATTCATAAGATCAAATAATTAATTACATATCTTATAAATCGAAAAAGTGGGGCTAGTTTTTAATACTCAATTCACCCCCCCCCCCCTCTTTCGTATTCGATCAATAGACTCTACCAGGTGTAATGGTGGATCCTTCTAAAATTGAAGCTGTGGTGGATTGGAAGAGTCCGACCGATGTTAGAGAAGTTCGAAGTTTTCTTGGTTTAGCTGGTTATTACCGTAGATTTGTCAAGGATTTCTCTAAGCTTGCTAGACCGATGACTCAATTATTGAAGAAGGAAACCAAGTTCCTATGGAATGAAGCTTGTGAAGCTGCTTTTCAAGAGTTAAAGAAGAGGTTAACTACCGTTCCGGTGTTAACTTTGCCTGAAGATGGTGTAGACTATGATGTCTATTGTGATGCTTCTAAGATGGGATTGAGTTGTGTACTTATGCAAAGTAGGAAAGTGGTGGCGTATGCTTCGAGGCAGTTGAGAGTTCATGAAGTGAACTATCCTACTCATGATTTGGAATTGGCCGCCGTTGTTCATGCTTTGAAAGTATGGAGACGCTACCTTATTGGTGTTCATTGTCGTATATTCACCGATCACAAGAGTTTGAAGTACATATTTACTCAAAAAGAGTTGAATATGAGACAAAGAAGATGGTTGGAATTGGTGAATGATTATGATTTTGAGTTGTTGTACCATGAAGGGAAGGCTAATGTTGTTGCCGATGCTCTTAGTAGGAAATCTTCTAATTCCTTGAATGCTATATCGGTTTTGCCCGTTGATCTTTGTATTGAGTTTCGAAAGTTGAAGTTGGAATTCGTGGAACGTGGATTTGATTATGTTGGTGCTGTGACTGCCGAACCTATTTTCCTCCGCGAGATCCGCGAAAGCCAAGTTGATGATCTTACCTACAAGTCTATTCAAGCCAAACTTCTAGGAAAAGCTAAAGATTTCAAGTTTGATGATAAAGGTGTTCTTCGATTCCATGGCCGTTTGTTTCTGCCTAATGCTCTTGATTTGAGAAAGGGAGTTCTTGATGAAGCTCACCTTTCCCCTTATTCTATTCACCCCGGAGGTGATAAGATGTATAAAGATTTAAAGTTGCAATTTTGGTGGCCGAATTTGAAAGGCGATGTTGTGTCTTATGTTGGAAGATGTTTTACTTGCCAACAAGTGAAGATTGAACACAAGAGGCCCGGTGGGTTGCTACAACCGTTGGATATTCCGCTGTGGAAGTGGGAATCTATTTCTATGGATTTTGTCATGGCTTTGCCGAGGACCGTTAGAAGTAAAGATGCCGTTTGGGCTGTTGTTGATCGTTTGACCAAGTCTGCTAGATTCATTCCGATCAAAGAGACTTGGAGTTTAGATCGTCTAGCGAAAGCCTATGTTGATGAGATTTTTAGATACCATGGTGTTCCCAAGGAGATTATATCCGACCGAGATCCGAGATTCTGTTCGAGATTTTGGAAAGCTTTTCAAGAAGCCATGGGTAGTAAGTTGTTGATGAGTACCGCTTTTCATGCTGCTACCGATGGTCAGACCAAGAGGACTATTCAGAATTTAGAAGACTTGCTTAGGGCTTGTGCACTCGACTTCCAATCTAGTTGGGAAAAGAGTCTACCGTTGGTGGCGTTTTCTTACAACAATAGTTATCATGCCTCGATCAAGATGGCTCCTTATGAAGCTCTTTATGGAAGGAAATGTCGGAGTCCTATATGTTGGAATCAATTGAGTGGTGTTCGTGACTTAGGCCCCGATGTTCTTGTTGAGACTATTGATCATGTGAAGGTCATTCATGATAGAATGAAAGCCGCTCAAGACCGACAAAAGTCTTATGCCGATATCCGAAGAAGACCGTTAGAATTTGAAGTTGGAGATAAGATGTTCTTCAAAGTATCTTCGATGAAGGGTGTTAAACGGTTTGGTGTAAAGGGTAAATTGAGCCCAAAATACATTGGACCCTTTGATATTGTGAAAAGGATTGGTGCCGTTGCTTACAAGTTGGATTTACCCCCGAATTTGGCTAAGGTTCATAATGTATTCCATGTTTCTCAATTGAGAAAGTATGTTAGTGATCCAAGCCATGTCTTTCAAAAGGAAATGCCCGAGCTCGAACCGAATTTGTCCTTTGAAGAGAAGCCGATCCGCATCCTAGATCGCAAGGATAAGAAGTTGAGAAGTAAAGTGGTTCCTTTAGTGAAAATCTTGTGGAGATGTGTCAATGTCGAAGAAGAGACTTGGGAAACGGAAGCTTCTATGCGTAGTAAATATCCGAGCCTATTCGATTAAGGTATCTTTCCTTCGCTCAAGTTTCGAGGGCGAAACTCTTTAAAAGGTGGGGTGATTGTAACACCCGCAAATGTACCCTATTTTTATAGTAAAAATATTTTACGGATACTTTTCAGCGAAATTTAGTTTTAGTTTATAATTAAATTTCCCGTGTCTAATTTGGAATTTCCGAGTTCGTATTTGGATTTTACGCGAGAATTCAAGTAAATCACGTCTTAAGACGTTATTGACTTTTCCTTGACTTTTTCCACTTACTCCTCATATACTCACCCAAACCCTAACTTCCTCACAACTCAACATCTTCATCTTCCTCACCAAGAAACCCCAAAAACCCTAACCTCCATATTTCTTCCAATCTTAGAATCGTCGCTACTCTTTCATTTCTCACTCAAATTCACCTAGGTTCGTCTCATTCTTCCCCTCTCATCGTCCTCTATCCGTTTTGGTAATAAAATTACCGTCTTTCTCAATTTTCAAATTATCCGTCTTTCTCGAAGGTGAATTATATTCATCTTTTATTATCTATTTGTAGGTGGTGACCTCAAAGATCCCGACAAAGACTACTTCTTGATTGAAGAGGACATTGACGCGGAGTGAAGACGCAAAAAGGTAACGGTGAAGGGTTACTCGATATCATTTACGTGTTTTATGTGTTTCCTATGTCAGTAATCGTATTTAGAATATGATTAGTAGGCTTAGGCATTGTGTTGATTGATGATGGATGTTGTTAGTTAAGAAATGATATGAGAATTGATGATTTATAATGGTAGACGATAATTGTTGAATGTTAAGGCTTAGTGAAAGATGACATTTTCGTGCATATTGGACCCCAGCCGGCCGACCGGTAGCCGGTCAGCTGACCGGCTGGGGAGTGGCTGTATATTGGTTGTGTTACGTTATGTTTTGAGCATGAAATACGTCTCAGCCGGCCGACCGGCAGCCGGTCAGCCGACCGGCTGAGACACCTCTGCCTTTTCCTTTGTTTTTTCTCGTATGCCTTTGGTCCCAGCCGGGTAGCCGGCAGCCGGTCCCCTTGACCGGCTGGGACACACTGCTCTTTCATGTTGGTTTTTCATATGACATGTGGTACCAGCCGGGTGGCCGGGCAGCCGGTCCACCTGACCGGCTGGCACCCTGCTGGAGTTTCTTTGTATTTCTCATTTACGTTTTCATTTATAATATTTCCGATGGTTCATTTATCGTATAAATTTACGTAATGACTTAAAATATTAATGTTTCGAATATATGATATTTCATTCGCTTGTATCGCATGTTTTGTGACGGTTTTTGATATGTCCTACTTTGAGTCAGTTTTCACACAAGTTACGGTTTGGCACTAATTTCCTATGTGCTTTGTACTCTCATTCCCTTGGCTACCTCCACGTTCGTAAGGCTGGAATGTCGGAACGGGGAGTGTATCCTTACTGCTTAATTGCATGTGTTAGTGGGCATATGACGACATTGTTAGGAGGCGAACGCTTTGCGTTGATCGACCCGGCCGTCAAAAGTTGTATACTTGCGAGGTGGTGTCATTTGCATGTAGCGTACCGCTTGTTTTGATGCTTGTGCTCTTTTCCGCCTCTTTCGTGAATGTCGACCGAATTTGGGGTACTCGGCGTCTATGATTGACCGAGTCTTGGATGCGAAACGTTTATCGCATGTCGAATCGGAACAGGTTTATTCCGAGAGTCTGGCCAGGTTTAGACTAGGACGGATATTTATATCGTCGTGCTACCAGGAGGAAATTAGCCTACATATACGAAATGTTTATCGTGTATGCGTTCAGGGAAATGTTTATCCCGTGGATGCGATTTTAATCATTCTTGCCATGTACACGGTGCTAGTGCGTGTCATTTACCGTGAGAGATGTCGTCAATGTATTGGTACGTTTGAATGGATGATTATATGATTGATTACTTATGATCTTCGCATGACTTGGCATGGTTTGGTTGTCGAGTCTCAATCTTATCACACTTATACCGCTAACGGTGAGATGCAAGCCCTAGTGAGTGTATATGGTTGCCTAAGAGTGTCTTCCCTGAGTCTTTGTATAATATGATGGATTCGGATTTGTATTCCATATGCTCTTATCCTTATATATTGAATTGCCTATTTATCCTTATCGTATTTCACATGTATATCTATATATGTTATGTATGCTTCTACTCTTGTATTTCCTTTTATGTATGTTTAATGTGATATAGATGGGAGAACCCGGAGTTACTCCCCACTGACTGTGGCGTTCATGTTTTTCATGGATGAACAGGTTGCTTGATTAGATGGCTTTTTGCTTGGTATTTTGGGTTCGGTTGTGAGCTAGTGGGCGTTGTCCCTGGAAGATTCACCTCTAGACGTTATTTAGCTAGTTTGCTAATCACTTTGACATTGATAACATTTTAAGAGACTACGTCTCTTGTTGTAGTATATATTTCATACTTTGGTTTGTAATATTTGACACTCCTCGTACTTTTCTATATGCATGTTAAAAGTTTTAAAAACATCGTATTTTCCGCTATTTAAATCACATGCTTGTTATGTTTTATTTCCGCATTCGCGAGGGTTGTCACACAAGCCAAGCACAGACTAAGAACATGAACTGCAATGCTAACCTAGATAAACTATGCTAAGCAAGACACAAGCACAATTTATCAAGGCTAACCAAGTAATCAAGCCAAGCACAGATTACTTAAAAGAGGATTCAACTAAGCCAAGCACAAGTTGAAAAGGAGAGAATAAATCTCATGTATTTTCATTTATCAAAATCTGATTATTACTAAGGACTAAAGGCTCTATATATAGAGCATTACAAAAGATCTCTACCATACAACATAAAGCTACATCTAAGGGCTTGCAATGAGCCTTACAAGGATACAAAACAGATGCAAAAGTCTACTAATAAGACGAGCTTGGACAGACAGCAATTTGGACAGAAAAACAACTGAAAAAGTAAGCTTGTCCCTTTCCTGAAATGGCATTGTTGAGCAGTTTTCTTTTGGGGCTTGTCTTGGCTCCCTTTTGCTACCACATGATCTTCACACATTTTGGATCATTCAAGGATCAACTTTTAGCCTTGGACGTGCACTTCAAAGTACTTGAGCATATACAAACAACCTTGTTGAACACAAGTGCTGAGCTGACTTTCAGTAGCATTTTCTGAAATCAGACATGTCTTGCAGGCTTCATAACTCCTTCATTAGGATGAATTTTAAGGCTCATGATATCTCATTTTAAATCTAAAGATTTTAGCTTTCATGGAAAAAAAGAAGCAAAACTCTAGATACAGAGGTTTGAGTATTAGCAGGTCACTTGACAACTGTGCAGCAGCATTCCAGATTCCAGAGGCATCTTGCAGATGCTATCATTTTCTGCACAGATAGAATTAGGAGACCCATGAGTAGCCAAATTGAAGCTATATGCGTTAGCTTCCTTATCCAATTAGAATCATGCAAAATAAGTTCCTGGAACTTCAGTTATAAGCCTTTAAGTAAGTACAGGTCAGAAGTGATTGCTTATCAGTTTTCTTGTGCAGCAACAGGAACTTTGAAAAATCATATCTCCAAGCTTAGATGGATTAAAAATTACCATGATGCTTCAAATGAAAGCTATGGACGTTATCTTTCATATCCAAAAATAATCAACCAAAAATATCCACCAAATGTTGAGTTATGAACAGTTTAGTACTGACATGTCTTTTCAGGAAAATAGCATTGCATTCTGCGTAACAGTCATTGAAGATCAATTGTGACAAACTTGCTCGATGAATCTTGTTGATTCCAAATCCATATGAAAGAGGACATCTTCAAGATTATATCCATATGAAGAACATATATTTTAACCAAGTAAAACTCGAGATATGAGCAATTGAACTCAGGCCTGAAATCCTTAACTATTGAAGTATTTCAAATAGGCACTTTGTTCAGTTTTGCTCCTAAATTGCATCCAATGGTGATGACTGCTTGGTTAATCTTTATCTCCTAATTCTTGATGAAATATGGAAAGGAAACACCCCCCCTGGCCCCTGCTTCACCTCCACCATAATAAGTTAAGTGAAGCATAATTCAACATTTCAACATGTAAATGAGTTTATGACACTAACTAACCAAGAATCGTCTTTATCACAGTTAATATCCTAAAACACATGGAAAACACCTAAAAAGATGTGATATCGAGTAACTCGTCAACATTATCTCATTTAGCACTTCAAAATACCATCTTTTTAAGGAAAGCGTCCACTCCAAGAAGTGCAAAGGCGAAAATACAATAAACACAAGGATAAAAGTTAAGAAACACATAAACTTGTGAGATGAGATTTTTAAAAGACTAATAAATGTTAGAACTTTCTTAACTGGAAAGAAAGGGAAAGGTGAGAGGATTCCTAAACATCAAAAAGATCTAGATTTGGTTAAGAAATGAAGGTTTTATGAGAGTTTTAATGTAGTTGGAAAGGATAAGTTTTAATGGATGAGAATTAGGTTTTGTTGAAGGGAAAAGGGAGGTAGAGTTAGCTGAAAAATGAGGAGGGAAGATGAGGATATGAGTGGGTTTGTTTTGCTTGGGTAAAAATTAAAACGCCCAATACTCAACTTGGGACTTTATCCACTTGGATTTCCGAGTAGAGTCTGATTACGGACTTATAACGTGCTGGAATGCGACGGTTTGTACCCAGCTAAACTAAATTCAAATTAACATTAATTTAAAGCTATGAAATCATAAATTATCGACTTAAAATGTTATAACCAATAAAAGTAAAAGAGAATCTTATAAAATTTAACGACTTTATTAAATACCCATTATTATAAAATTGGGGGTGTTACAAGTTAAGTAAACGGAACACACACTTGCATATTATTTAAAGCTAACTCCATAAACCTACCGAACTCTTGATCCAACTTCGATTTGTGTTGTCGGTGTGAAAAAGGAAAAGCAATTTTTATTGGTTCGGCTTCTTTTTCCTTCTTAGATGAGATTTTAGGTAGGAGCCTTGAGCAAGACATTCTCAACTAAACGAGACTGTCACCGTCTCGGTTACCTGAGGCAAAGAATTTCAAACAGAAACGATACAAAGGTACTTTAAGTAAATTACAAAGTCAAAAGTCTCAAATGAATAATACAAGTCTCCAAAACCACTTACTGTAACACCCCCATACACCAAGGTGTCTTACAAGACCCCCTTAGCACATGGAAGTGCTACCATCTCGGTTGCCCGAGGTAGTATATATCAAAACAAGTAATAAAGAAACAATGTTTATTAATTAGTGTTTAAATGTCAATACATAATCCATAAACAGATCGCATACCATCTGACCAATAATTCAACCCAACAATGTTAACATAACATCAACTACTAATCACAGTTTAAGACTCCAAGACTGATAAGCGGAAGCTAGACACAACATGGTGATCCCATCCTCATCCCAACGTAGCGTTATAGATTACCTGTGAGCACCTGCTCACCATTCCCCCGATGGATCACAGCAGTTTTGAAAAACAGTAAAGGGGTCGGTATTCACATATACCGACCAACGTACAAGATAAGTACAAGGGAAAAAAGAAACCACAGGTCCACCGCAGTGGACACCTCCGTAGGCTCAGGTTACCAGCCTGCCCTACAAAACCACCTATTGACCCTGGCCCGCAGCCACGGGCGTCGATGTTCCATCTCACCGCAGCGAGATAAACCCGAATCTTTGATGTGCACATCCCCCACGTGGCGGGATAACCACGGGGGCGAACTCGGGGCGTGACCTGTCTCCCAACAGGATCACTAATCACAAGTAACCAGAGTAACCATGATATTGACAACAACTCCCCAAACCCGAACTTCATCTCTCCATCATCAATCACAAACAATAACATAAAGTATCTTATAACATTGATTAATAACACAATTACTAAGTAGGGGAAACCCTACCTTATAGCAAATCCGCAGCAAATCACAATCATTACATCAACAATCTTTTTTTATGAATTCCTTCGCCTAAACATGCAATTAACATAATTAATACTAACCCTTGTTTCCCTTTCCCCCAAATCAATTAGGGTTACATAACTCAATACAAACAATCAATCATTATCAATAGTACTTACCAAGTAATCAATCGACGTAGCAAAAGATCAGAACTGGCATGAGATGATGAAAGGTTTCTTGAGGATTTAGGGAGATTTTTGAGAGAATATGGTTTTGTAATTAAGAACGTAAACTGAATTATGAAAAAACTAATTCCTCTTTTTAACCTTAAATCAACTGTCCGACTAAACCCTGAAATCCCTTGTACTCGGTCGAGTACGACTCACTCGATCGAGTGCCGATGTCACTCGGCCGAGTACGCGAGATTAGAATCCAACCTACGACATCAGCCAAATCCTCTTGGTCGAGTAGCCTATACTCGATCGAGTACACTATGTGCTCAGTCGAGTAAGCCTACTCGGCCGAGCCCCCGGACACATTGAAATACGGAGTATTAAAGTCTTCCTTTCTTAAAAACGAACTTCGTCCTTGAAGTTCACAACTCATACTCCTACCACACAAATATCCCTACCGGCTAACAACACAAGACACCACACACAACACATATGCTAAACATATGTCACAATAACACATAACAACACATATGCTAAACATATGTCTCAACAATACATAATAACACATATGCTAAACATATTGTTGGAGTAAGTGTCCTCAACAATAGTGCGATTACATAATTAAATCTCAATAATAAGAATACAAAGGGATGAAAGATATTATAGTCAACTGGTCAACATTAATCGGTAACGATTGGCTTGCTAGAGTTTGACGTTACTGTCGTATGACGGTGGTGATCACTTGATCCCTTAAGGTCACACCTATAGGACCATTCCCTTAATTGTAAAGTTAATTAATTGTATATCGATACAGATTAATTAAATCCTTAAATTGAACAAATTTTATTTGTGAGTGAAAATTTATGTCTTATTGTAATAAGATTAAATAAGACGCAATTTTGTAATTAAAATGTTATATTACTAAAATTGATTATTGTTTATGAAACAATTTGTGATAAGAATGATTAGTTGATTATAATTACAAAGGGTTGTAGATTATATCAACTGGACTTAATGTGACCCATTTTATATATGTAATTATGAATTACTATTTATTTTGTTACATGATGTGAAATGATATTTAATTTGTTAAATATACATTTATTTATCCTAATGACATATGACATGGTACATGTCATACCACATTACAAGTGACAAAATTACAAAGATAAAATGGAGTCCATTTTAAGTGGGTGTGCCGTTTTAATGGGTGTGATTTAGGTAAGTATGATTATATTTTTTAATTGTTAAACCATAATCATAATAATACCTATATACCTAAACCTTGGCCTAGAATTTTGATAAGAACAAAAGTTGAGCATGCTTGGGGCTCCCAAAGGCATGCATGTGCCGGCCTCACCCACCCCACCACCCCATGAGAATAAGTTCTCATTTTTGCTAATTAAAATCATACTTATCAAAATCTCTTTATCTCGCTAGAATTTCTCATAAAAGAGTTTATGAGCATTTTGTTCTAAAAATCTAATATCTTCATATTCATTACTATTGTAGTAATATTATTAGAATTAGATTTTCATTTTAAGGTCACTAATAATATTTCTAGTAAAAGTATTATTGGTATTAAGGGATTGTCTTGGGTGCAATCAAGAGGAGTGTTTCTACTATAGAAACTAGGAGTTCATCCTCTACATATAAGCTCAAGAACAAGGTTTGGAAGGTGTCCAAATCTTGTGCCCATATCTTATAAGTTCAATGTAAGGAAAAGTTTCCTCTTATCTTTATTTTCGTTATGCATGCATAAGTTCCCAATAGTTTAAGAGTAAACTATTTATTTTGTAATATTAGAAATGTCTAATATTGAGTTTATGAAACATACACATATGTCACAATAACACATAACAACACAACACAAGACAATGACGCAAGGACTCTACCAATATCATATCAACTCGAAACAAAACCAACACTAAGCTTTCATCAAATAAATAAGACCAATAAGGACGCGAAAGTCTTACAAAACTAGCCCAAGTTATTACATTCTTCCCTCCTTAAAAAAGAACTTCGTCCCCGAAGCTCACACCCTCATAAACCAAAAAAGAAACCAAGCAGTCACGCGAGCACTAGCACCATCACATATCAAGGGTACCCTCAAAGACTCACAATCCGATACAACATCGTAACCCAAAATTCCAACAATACATACATTAACAAGACATCCGAGCTTACTGTTGGAGTAGGTGTCCTCCACAATAGTGCGCCACATAATGAATCTTATTAAGGAATATAATTGGGATATTTATTGACTATATATATGATTAGTCAGTTGATTAACGTAAATCAATAACGGTTGGCTGACTAGAGTTTGATGTTATTGTCGTATGACGGCGGTGATCAACCGATCCCTTTCGGTCACACCTAAAGGATGAAATCCAAATAGTAACTAATTATTTGTATACGATACAGTTAATTAGTACATTACATATATTCGATATGTATGAGAGTTAATTGTTAGAAATTGAGTTAAGAACTCAAATTCGATTAACTTATTTTTCAATTATGCGATAATTGACTAATAAATTTATATCTTATTTTAATACGATTAAATAAGATTTAACTTAGTAATTAATCGTTAAATTACTAAATTAGTTGAGGTTTTGAGATAGAGGTAATTAGTTAATTATATTTACAAAGAGTTGTAAAATAAATTAACTAAGCATTGTGGGACCCATTATATATTGATATAATGGTAGAATACTACTTAAAATGTTAAGTACATATTATTCATTTATTTGTGTCATATAATTGTTATATGATCAAATTAACACTTAATTATACAAGATAATTAAGCATATGATTAATAAGTATTTGTGGGACAAATATCAAAAATCAAAATGGATCAAATTGAGGCTCACATGGCCGGTTATGGTGAAGTCAAATGGTGATGATGGTTGTTCTTATTCATACTCATAAGCAACATATGCTTATGACATGAATAGTTTGTGTCATATAATTTAGTATGATCATACTAAATTATAAACATTTTAACAAGTTAAGCATTCATATAATGACCTCTCACTAAATTATATAAATGATTCCAAGTCCCATTTTTATTTAAAAATAGTCATCGCATGCTACCTTTATCTAGAAATGGTAAGTCGTTATTTGACTAATTCTACCCTTAGAACTCTTGGTTGACGGATGTCATGTTAACTATTCATGTCATAAGCATATGTTGCTTATGAGTATGAATAAGAACAACCATCATCACCATTTGACTTCACCATAACCGGCCATGTGAGCCTCAATTTGATCCATTTTGATTTTTGATATTTGTCCCACAAATACTTATTAATCATATGCTTAATTATCTTGTATAATTAAGTGTTAATTTGATCATATAACAATTATATGACACAAATAAATGAATAATATGTACTTAACATTTTAAGTAGTATTCTACCATTATATCAACATATAATGGGTCCCACAATGCTTAGTTAATTTATTTTACAACTCTTTGTAAATATAATTAACTAATTACCTCTATCTCAAAACCTCAACTAATTTAGTAATTTAACGATTAATTACTAAGTTAAATCTTATTTAATCGTATTAAAATAAGATATAAATTTATTAGTCAATTATCGCATAATTGAAAAATAAACTTAATTGAATTTGAGTTCTTAAATCAATTTCTAACAATTAACTCTCATACATATCGAATATATGTAATGTACTAATTAACTGTATCGTATACAAATAATTAGTTACTATTTTGATTTCATCCTTTAGGTGTGACCGAAAGGGATCAGTTGATCACCGCCGTCATACGACAATAACGTAAATACGATTAAATAAGATTTAACTTAGTAATTAATCGTTAAATTACTAAATTAGTTGAGGTTTTGAGATAGAGGTAATTAGTTAATTATATTTACAAAGAGTTGTAAAATAAATTAACTAAGCATTGTGGGACCCATTATATATTGATATAATGGTAGAATACTACTTAAAATGTTAAGTACATATTATTCATTTATTTGTGTCATATAATTGTTATATGATCAAATTAACACTTAATTATACAAGATAATTAAGCATATGATTAATAAGTATTTGTGGGACAAATATCAAAAATCAAAATGGATCAAATTGAGGCTCACATGGCCGGTTATGGTGAAGTCAAATGGTGATGATGGTTGTTCTTATTCATACTCATAAGCAACATATGCTTATGACATGAATAGTTAACATGATATCATTTTATTCACTACAACACATTACCACCTTACATGGCAATAAAATAAGAAGAAAACATCACCATTTTGTGATGAAAAAACCGGCCCTCTTGGCTATAAAAGGAGAACAATTGTTGTTCATTCCTTCACAAGTTCATTCTTATTTATTGTGATAACAGTGGGGCTATTTTTCAGGTATCAGAGCTAGCTTGTAGCATGCATGTTCATTTTGGACATTTTTATTAAAGTTATAAGATAACTAATAAATCAAAGATTTTGAGTTAAAATGCGATTCTGACGAAAATGTTTGGTGCATGTATACCTACTGACCTCAAAATGTTTGTGGTTAAATTTCGTGATTTTAGGGATTAATTTGCTATTTATTTTGATTTTTGGCGTTTAAACCGAGTTAACATGCATTTTATGAGTTAAAAGTTAACTAAAAATAGTTTCATGTTGATTCTGGCCATGAAATTTTAATATGATCTCACATGCATTTCTTACATATTGTATGTAAAATTTCGTGACTTTTACTTATGTATTGCATGTTCATTGATTTTTATACGATAAAAGTCGATAATATGAGATTATAATGTTCATAAAATTTAAACGTCCATTTCTGGTCTTGAAAATTTTTTGTACATTTTACATTCTGATTTTGATACTCTTGGTGAAATTTCATAATTTGTTTCACTGTTTTACTATATCTAATGTTTTTATTTGATAAAACCATTAAATACAAAGCTATTTGTTCATAAAATTAATTTAAATTTTTTGAGCAAATATTTTTTATTTTTATAGTTCCTGGAAATTTTCCAGAATGTACAAAATTTTTTGTTTCAAATTTTATGATGTTTATATTTTATTTTGGTTTTATTTCATAATTGTTATGATTAAACCGTAATATTTAGCAAATGAAATCAAATCGATCTAATTAATGACCAACAAAATTAGTAGTGACTAATTTTGAGTTCTAAATTAGTTTAGTTAATTAGTTTGAATTTAAATGCGATTTAAATGTTGATAGTGATTTTTAATGGTTAAAAGTCAATAAATCCCGGAAAAATCGAGCTACATGAGCATGAATGAATTGTAGGACGATTTTGGCATGAATTTTGCAGCAATTTATTTAATTTATGGTTGAATGAATGAATGTCATTTATTTAATAATTTATGCAAATTTTGTACCTAGTATGGCCTAGTTATTTTTAATCGTTATTAACCGTAATGTAAGGGAATAACGGTTTGGTTGTAATTTTATTGCGATCTCGTATCGCCGGTTTGTATAATTTAATAATTTTATTTTATATAATAAATGTATAATAGGAATTTGTATATTTGTATATTTGTAATTATTTTTATGAAGACCGGTGACTCCCTCAAGACGGTGCCATTTTTGGAAGGTATTCCAAGTGAAGAGGCAAGGGACCAAGGAGTTGGTTTCCGAATTTGTAACTATCTAGTTAATTATGATTAGCTAGGTGGCCATACTTGGATTTTATTGTTGCTTGGTTGCTTGCTTTATTTCCGCTCATGCCAAAATCGTCACACATGCATTATATTTACCGTTATTGTCAATTCAACGTTATTCACAATTCACCGACTTAGTTCACTTATAGGGAATTAATAACTAAATTGACAAGATCTCTCACATGTTTAAAAAAATTGAGATTAGCCTTACCAATTAATAACACCTATGAATCCCGTGTTCATTAGGGCTACCACGCTCGTGGGTCCCTTTTTACCTCGGGTAAGTAGGGTGATACGATCACAAGCTAAAATTGGATTGGACTCAACGAGATAAGCGTTATCTTGGGACTAGGAGATGGATTTAGTTGAAATCCGTCAACCAAGAGTTCTAAGGGTAGAATTAGTCAAGTAATGACTTACCATTTCTAGATAAAGGTAGCATGCGATGACTATTTTTATTTAAAAATGGGTCTTGGAATCATTTATATAATTTAGGAGAGGTCATTATATGAATGCTTAACTTGTTTAAATGTTTTTCAAGTAAATTAACAATGAATGTTTATATATTTCTTTTGGTTGTAGTTACCATATTCGCATAATGTCGACATCATCAAACGTTGCAACCTTGGGTAAGGACTCATGGTTGAGGTCCGTCATGGACAAGTGTGTCCTTAAGGATGACGGAAGTAACTTCGTTGAATGGGAATCAACGATCAAGAGTGCCGCGTTATCCGATAACGTGCTTCGCTACTTGGTCGAAGAGCCCCCCACCGAACCCGCGCCTAGATCGTCCGCGGTGGTTCGGGCCGAGTATGACCTTTATTTAAAGGTTGCTAATGACGTCAAGAATGTCTTGATTTGGTCAATCTCACCCAAACTCAAACTCCAATTGATTTCTCTCAATGCATATGCGATATTCACGAGGATCACTTCGATGTTTTCGCAAGCCCCTCAAATTGTTCAATATGAGGCGATTACGAAATTCTTTGACACTAAGCTTCAAAGGGGCCAAAAAGTTGGCCCACACGTGCTCAAAATGGTTGAGTACGCGGACACCTTAGAGCGTCTAGGGTGCAAATTCCGAAGAATTTGGTGGTGGGTAAGATCCTTCATTCACTCTCACCTAAGTTCACCCAATTTAGGGTGAACTATAACATGAATGGCATGGACAAGAGTTTCCATGAACTCCATGCACTCCTCACCCAAGCGGAGAGGGACATGGAGGCTAGTGGTAGTGAACCCAAGGATGTTCTTTCCATGAAAATGAAGAACATGAACCTTGGGGTGAGGAAGGACAAGG
Source organism: Heliosperma pusillum (assembly GCA_022085475.1). Taxonomy (NCBI): domain Eukaryota; kingdom Viridiplantae; phylum Streptophyta; class Magnoliopsida; order Caryophyllales; family Caryophyllaceae; genus Heliosperma; species Heliosperma pusillum. The sequence continues at coordinate 516 of JAIUZE010071301.1, read as the reverse complement.
GAAAAGGTAAGACTCTTTTCAAGAAATCCGGCAAGGGAAAGGCAAAGGTCTTTTATAAGGCCAAACCCAAAGTCAACAAACACGCGGAGGCGGATTGCTATTATTGTAATGGCAAAGGGCATTGGAAACTCAATTGCCCCAAGTACTTGAAAGATAAGAAAGACGGTTGTGTGACAACGTCAGGTAAAATTCTTTCATCACCCGAAAAGTACCCAATTTTTCTAGTAAAAATATTTACTAACACTTTTCAGCATACTTAAGTTTTTAAAATAGAATTTATTGTTTCGAGTCGTATTTTGAAATTCCGCGTTCGTATTTGGAATTTCTGAGAGATTTCATGGAAGGACCGTTTTTAGTCATCTTTGACTTTTCTTGACTTTTAAGTCGTCTTTGACTTTTTCTTGACTTTTTAATGTCGTCATTGACTTTTCTTGACTTTTAAGTCCTCATAAACTTTTCTTGACTTTTAAGTCATCTTTGACTTTTCCTGACTTTCAGTCAACTTTGACTTTCGTT
>JAIUZE010071300.1:0-19875 GCA_022085475.1 Heliosperma pusillum | reverse complement strand
CCTCAACAATAGTACGATCACATAATTAAATCTCAATAATAAGAATACAAAGGGATGATGAATATTATAGTCAACTGGTCAACATAAATCAGTAACGATTGGCTCAATTGAGTTTGACGTTACTGTCGTATGACGGTGGTGATCAGTTGATCCCTTGAGGTCACACCTAAAGGACAATTCCCTAATCATGTACATTAATTAATTGTATAGTGATACAGATTCATTAATCCCTTAAAATGAACCAAGTTTAAATTGTGAGTGAGAAATGTATCTTATTGTAATATGATTAAATAAGATTCATTTTGGTAATTTAATTGTTATATTACTAAGAATGCATTATGTTTATGAAACATTTGAGATAAGTGAAATTGGTCGATTATAATTACAAACTGTTGTAGATTATATTAACCAAATATGAGATAACCCATTTTATTTACATGTATTTATTAAATGTGACTTAAAATGTTAAGTCTAATTTATTTGTTATGAAATTGCATTTAAATTAGTTAAATGTACATTTATAAGCCTAAATTACATGTTACATGTCACATGTCACACTTGTGACAAATGACAAATTGCAAAAATAAAATGGACACCCATATAACATGGGTGCACCGGTTTTGTGGTGATGGTGGGTAGGTTTTTAGTTTGTAATTTTATTCTAATTAAGAATTAGAACAAATGATTACTACAAAGACCCAAACACTCAACCCTTTCTTGTTAAGAACAATTGAAAGTGACCACACACCCCTCCATGAGGGCATGTGGCCGGAACATGTGAAGATTGAAGAGGAAAATTTCCTCTTATTTATTCTACACGCCAACTCATATTAAAGATACATGCAAAAATCACTTATCTCTCATATATTTCTCCAACTTCTCTCTACAACTTAAGAAGTTTATATTAGAGTTAATATTCTCTAATAATATTACTAGTGTAGTAATAAGAGGTTATTAGATTATTTTAAGGGAGACTACCATTATATACTAGTGTAGTATCTTTTAGTAGTGATTAGGGATAGTCTTGGGTGCATCTAATAGGAGTGTTCTAACACTTAGAACTTGGAAGTTCATCCCTAACATTATAAGCTCAAGAACAAAGTAGGAAGGAGTCCTATTTTGTGCCCATATTTGTCATAAGCTCAATGTAAGGAAAAATTCTTCTTATCTTTGTCTTATTTTGTTATGCATGCATAAGATTTATTTAGTTTAAGAGTAAACTAAATATATAATGATATTAGAAGTGTCTAATATTGAGTTTAAGAAACTTACAAGTGGTATCAGAGCCAAGGTTGTTGCATGCATAATCGATTTATAGTTTTTTCGAGTTATGGTAACTTAATGAAAACTAGTAATTTGTGTTTTATAAGATAAAATCTCAAAGTTATTTGCATGTCAATATATTCTGGTCCTAATATGATTTTAGGTCATTTTGATGATTTATTGAAATTTATAGTGCTCAAATATGTTTTTTAGTATTTTTATTACATTTTAATGAGTAAAATGATGTTTAAAATACTAAAAATAGTTAGACTTATCTTCTGACCTTGAAAGTTTTACACAATATCACACATGCATTTTACTTACTGTATGTAAAATTTCGTGTGAAGTGGACGTATTTCGTATGATTTATGATTTTTATATGATAAAAAGAAATAAATAAAGGTCAAATGGTTAAAAATACTTCCGCTTTGAATATGACAATGAACGTTTAGTATAATGTTACATGCATGTTTTCCTGTCAGACTAGAAAATTTCAGACTGATGTGATTTGTCTAGCATGATTTATTGATTTTTAATGTAAAAATAACATAAATAGTGACTAATTTAGCAAATATACTTCCGATTTGAATCTGATGATGAAATTTTGATATGTTGTCACATGCATGTTTTCTGGTCATACTGGAAAATTTCAGACTTATGTGATTTGCCTTGCATGATTTATGAATTTTTAATGTAAAAATGGCATAAATAGTGACTAATTAAGAAAATATAGCTAAAATATTTTTCATGTCAAGAGAAAATTGTTCCTGGTTGCATAAATGTCCCACATTTCAGATCTAAAGTTGAAAATTTAATATGATTAATTTTTGCATGCTTTATGTATTTTATTTGATAAAACCGATAAAGCGCAACCATTTTTCTCTAAACCGATTCGAAATTTTTAAACCATGATTTTAGACATTATGAGTGTCATGGAAATGTTCCAGAATGTACAAAAATTTAAAATTCGAATTTTGAAATTATTGTAATTTAATTTGGATTTATTTGATTAAAATATGATTTTAAAGTCTAATTATGAGCAATTATACAACACCAAGTTGAATTATTGTCAAAATTGAGTGATGACTAATTTTTGAGGCCTAAATGAGTTGGGATAATTAACTTGGACTTAAATATGATTTAAGTATTGTTTGGTGATTTTAAAATGTTATTATCACGCATTTCCGTAAAACCGGGTTATATTCGATATAAACCGTTAATTAGTGCGATTTGGCATTTAACATGAGCATGTTTTATACATATTATAATGCTGCATTTTTATTTATGAATGTCATATTTTTAATTTATGAATGTCATATTTTGGTTTATGTAATTTGGAATTATGTAATTTTTCCTTGTATGGCCTTAGTTTTAATCGATATTGCCCGAAATGTAAGGGAATATTGATTCGGTTGTAATTTAATGTGATCTCGAATCACTTTTATTGTGACACCCTCAAATTTGCGGAAAGAAAAAAAAAATTTATTTAAATACATAAAAGATAATAATACATAACGAAGGTGTCATAAATAAAAGAGGGTCATTACAAAACGGAAATAATATTATACAAAAGAAATATACAAGACGGGAGACATATCTCCCGTATAAATACGGAAATAAAAGAGTGTATAATCTATTATACAATCTAAGAACCGAATATTAGGGTCCGTAAATACTTCGCTCGCTAGCTCGTCGATGTACCCCAAATATGCATTCACCACCTGTTCGACCGCATGAAATATAAACACGGAAGCCACAGTCAGTGGGGAGTAACTCCGAGTTCTCCCAGCAACGAAATGTCGAGTTTAATAAAACATGAATAACATAAAAGAGATGTATATGGAAAAATACAAAACCTTAACATATACGATATGCTTTTCATGTTATGAAACAATTAACTAACATATAACCTATCATATGAAAGCTATCATGTGAAACCGATAATAAAAGATAACAAGAGGTAGGGAAGCTGGTATGCTAGCTCAGAGGTTACCCTGTAACGTGGCCATGATACACTCAAACCCTAATCCACACGTAATCATGTGAATCAGTTAACAATCGGTAATCCAAACTCTATCAATCCTAGCCGGCTTGCATCTCACCTTCTAGAACTCATAGAATCATACATACATGAAAGACTTATACTTCTACAAAACAGGCATAAGTTCTTAGTACCGTCCATAGTCGATTGTAACTCGAGGCTATACCACAAGGTAGGAAAACATCCTAGTCCTAGACTGATCAGACCTAGCGACAACAGCTATTCCATTCCCCGTCCCATGACATAACCGTCTATGAGAAACTCTACTAGGCGACCCCCTAAGCAAAGATGGCTAGTACTTAAGCTGGCCCTCCAGTCCACAAACGGAATCAGGCAGCCATGGCCCCGGACTTGGAGATAAGCCCCCCAGGCCGTGACAAAAAAGCTATCAAGCAGTGAACTCCATATGCTCGTTAAAGATAGTACGGCCTATCAATGTCATGGTCCAAGATACTCATTTAGAATTAGAATGGTCAATACGCCATATACTCATAATTCTCTATGGGTACTTAGTCAACACGACACCAACCATATAAATAAACAGTCACAGAAAAACATCCTATCATGTGACTAATTGCATATAATCATATTCAAATATCATATCGCCTCATATCTACTAAGGCTCATTCATTCATTCATTAAATACAACCTTACTTGAAGACAAATCCCCGACCGAGTCCCGCGACGGGTCATCAGTCAAAACGGGGCTGACTAGATCTTAGTTTGACCAAACCCGTTTGGTCAAACCGGCTAGAAACAGAGTCTTTATCACATAGACTTGCACATAAAATCATCATATTCATTACATGTTATTTTATTAAAACTTCTAACATGTGAATTATTAAATCTTACCAAAACCCGTTTGACTTAAAGGATATCAAATTACCCTACGATCTCGTCTTATAATTTCTAACATGTGAGAAATAATAATTTTATGAAAAATACTTTTAATTAAATAATTTACTTATTAAAATTTCCCACTTGCTAAATATTACAAAACACGACAAATTAACATTTAACTCAAAAACCGTCACAAGTCCAAAGTGGGACCCACGGGCTGATTTTGGGCCGTGACATTTCATGGGCCTGGACTGGGTCCACGGCCTGGTTGGGCCTGATTTGGGTCGTCAATTTTAACACCGTTTCTTAATATTTTCCCGCATGCTTAACATAATTAAAACCCGTCAAAACAACAACATAACAATCAAGTATCGACAAAACTCAAAGACCAAAACCCGGACCCACCATGGACCAACCCAGACCGGTCTGGACCGGGCCTGAACCGGCCTGAACCGGCCTGGTTTGGATCTGGTTTGGGCTGATTTTCCAGCCCCATACACGGCTTCAACAACATCCAACAACAAATTATTTCCAACATGTTTTTAATTAACAAACAACCATTTTTTAACAACCAATTTAACCATCAATCATACAAAAATCATGATTATGAACAAATCATAAAAATATGTCAAGAACACTAAACTTGTTACAAATTCATACAACATGATAAAAACAACTACTTATCATGTTACTACCAAAAATCCATAAATAACAACAACATGAACAAAAACTAAAAGTATGAACCAAAAACAAAAGAAACAAAAGCTATGTAACATTAATTCGTTGAGTAACTCGGAATCGTTACCTAGCTAGCAAACTCAAGTAGCACCAAAATAAGAAGTAAAGAAAAACCCGTCTACTAATCTTCACCCAAAATATACGAGTCACCAAACTCGTCTTCAAAATCTTCCACTTATAAGAAATGACAAGAAAAACATTATTAGAATTTAAACTTGATTTTCCATAATTAAATGTTGAAAACGATTTTGTCGGATTTGAAATTAAACCGTACTTGAAGATGGAGAGCGAAGAGGAGATTCTAGAAATATAAGTTAGGACGGATTTAATTAAGAAATGAAGGTTTTATTATGATTTTGCTCAAGAACGACGAAGAACGGATGAAGAACGCTCAAGAACGAATGAAGAACGTTCAAGAACGATTAATTTGATCTTAATTTGATTTATTGTAAAATGAAAAGTTGTTAGTGAGTAATGATGAGTGGTTGGGCCGTGTACATATAGAAGAATTAGGAAGTCGGGTTTTGAAATTGTGGTTACGGAATTGACTCGGTTTTAATAATTATATTACGGTAATTGATTAAATATTAAGTTAATTAAATCAATTATCAAGATATTATGTTATTGTAATCAAAAGTAATGAAAATAGCAAGGTCTAAGAGAGGAGAGGGAGCCGTGTGATGTTGTGCTTGTCGGGTCTGTTTTGTAAACGATTTGCGTATTTTCCGTTGACGGATCGATAAAGTAACAAATATCTAAGATATTTGTATTAGTTTAATCGAAACAATTAAAATATCTCAAGTGAGTGGAAAACGATGACATGGGCGCGTGACTCATGCCAAAGTCGAGTTTTGAATTTGTTACGGGATTTCCGATGAGTCGGGAATAGTTAAATGACGTTCGGTTAAAACCGTAAAAGTTATTCTTTAAATTCCGAATAAATTCAAAATAATTATATTAAATTATGATAAATCTAAATAAATCTTAATAAAAATAAATTAAAAATATTATTTTTTAAAATAAAATTTCGGTCTTCAAAATTACAAGGCGAGTCGGGAAAAGTCAACGAAAGTCAAAGTCGACTTAAAAGTCAAGAAAAGTCAAAGATGCCTTAAAAGTTAAGAAAAGTTTATGACGACTTAAAAGTCAAGAAAAGTCAATGACGACTTTGAAAAGTCAAGAAAAAGTCAAAGACGACTTAAAAGTCAAGAAAAGTCAAAGATGACTAAAAACGGTCTTTTCATGAAATCTCCCAGAAATTCCAAATACGAACGCGGAATTTCAAAATACGACTCGAAACAATAAATTCTATTTTAAAAACTTAAGTCTGCTGAAAAGTGTTAGTAAATATTTTTACTAGAAAAAATTGGGTACTTTTCGGGTTGTTACACTAGGTGCATCCAAAATGAGTACTTGGGACTTAGAAATTTCATCCCTTGATATATTAGCTCACGAACAAGGTAAGGAAGGAGTCCTTTCCTTGTGCCCATATCCGACACAAATACAATGTGAGGAAGCCATTCTTCTCTTCATTTTGTCTTCCTCTTACTTAGCATGTAACTAGATCATGAAACTAATTAAAGAGTTAGTTGGTATGACTTAAGAAATGTCTTAAGTATAGGTATATGAACCTAAAAATTGGTATCAGAGCATAGGATGTTACATGCAATCGGTTTTATGGAGTTGTTACGAGTTAAAGTAACAAAATAAAACTAGAAAATTAGTGATTTATATGATAAAGTCACGAAATTTTTGAGCATGATATACCTTCTGGTCCTAAAACTCTTTTAGGTCATTTTAATGATTTATGAAAGATTATTGCTTCATTTAATTATTTTTAGTTAAATAAATCCATTTAATGAGTAAAATGAACTTTTATTTGCTAAAAATAGTTATAGTTTGAATCTGGATATGAAATGTTAGTATGATATCACATGCATATTTTACCTACTGTATGTAGAATTAGAGATAAATATGATTTAATGTGCATGATTTATGATTTTTAATTGTTAAAAAGGCATAAATGGTGATTATTTTGGCATAAATAGCTAAAATTAATTTTTGGCTTGAGAAAAATTATCATATGTTGCCGAAATATTTTACATATCAGATGCATAAGTTGAAAATTAATTATATTAATTTTCGTGTGATTTTAATATTTTATTTGATAAAATCAATTAGAAGCACTTATATTTTTCTCTAAAATGATTCGAACATTTTTGACCTAAATTTTGACATGAATATGTTCCTGGAAAATTTCCAGAATATAAAAAAAAATTAATTTTCAAATTTATAAATTATTGTAATTTAATTTGGAATTATTGCATAAAAGTTATGTACATAAGGGTCAAAACCGAGCAATAATGCAAAACCGAGTTGAATTATTGTCAAATAATTAGTGATGACTAATTTTTGAGTCCTAAAACAGTTAAGGTAATTCACTTGGGCTTAAATTTGATTTAAGTATTAATTTTTGATTTTAATTCGTTATTATCACGCATTTCCATAAAACCGGGTTTATATACGATATAGGGTTATTAGGGCGACTTGGCAAATTAATATTGCATGAGTTTACATATAATTATTCTGCATTTTGAATGAATGAATGTCATTTTGATTTATGTAATTTTTGGAATTATGTTATTTGTCTTAGTATGGCCTTAGTTTTTAATTGATATTACCCGAAATGTATGAGAATATTGATTCGATTGTAATTTAATGTGATCTCGTATCACTTTTATTGTACTATTTCATTGTATTTTGCAAATGTATAATAGAATAGCCTTGAAATTTTATTATAGCATTTGTAATCCCGGAGTGTCCTAAAGACGGTGCCATTTGGAAAGGCGTTCCAAAAGGAAGACAATGTCCTTGGGAGGCGTGCGAATGAAGTTCAAGGGACCAAGGACCTGGTTTCCGAAGTTTTAATAGTTAATTTGATTTTCTTATTTTTAGGAAGGCCATACTAGGAATTTATTTTATGCTTGCATATTTATTTATATGTTGCATGATGCCATATCGCCAGTTAAACTACACACGCATTTTATCAAGTCAATCGACCGCGTCAATTATAATTATCGATAGTTCACCTATTTAGTTCACTTAAAAGGAGATAGAGAATATAAATTGACTTGACCTCTATTTTTATAATTGAGACATAGCCTTCACAAATAGTAGATGTAACACCCGCAAATTTACCCTATTTTATTTTAAAAATATTATACGGATACTAGTTAGCGTAATTTTAGATTAAGTCTAGAACTTCGTTTCCAGTGTCTAATTTAGCAAATCCGAGTTCATATTCGGACTCTACTCGAAATTCCGTATGGGTTATGCCTTAAGCCGCAATTTTGGGCTTTTTCCCCATATTTCACCACTCACCTTATAACCCTAACTCTCTCATCTTTTTCCACTCACCTTCTTCCTCCCCAAGTAACCAAAACCCTAAACCCCATTTTTGGATCAACTCAAGTTCATCACTACTCATTCATTACTCACTCAAATCCTTTAATTTTCATCATAATCTTCCCCTCTTATCGTCCTCTACCTTGTGTGGTAATAAAATTACCGTCTTTCTCATTTTCAATTTTTCCGTCTTTCTGTAAGGTGAATTCTATTCATCTTTTGGTGTCTTTGTATAGGTGGAGACCTTCAAGACCCCGAAAAGGATTACTACCTCGTGGAGGAGGACCTAGAAGACGATTGAAGACGCACAAAGGTAACGGTGAAGGGTTTACTCGATATCGATACGTGTTTTAATGCTTTAATTGATGTTTACTAAATGTCTAGTGACAATTATTAGGCATTTATTGTGTTTTGATATTAGTGAATATGGTAAATATTAGATGAGTATTGTTAGAATTTGTGTTGGTTAATGATTGATGATGGTTGTTGATAGTTGTTGATAGTTATTGATGATTATTGGTGAAGTATGATGATTTTCGTGTGAATGTAGTCCCAGCCGGCCGACAGGTCGCCGGTCAGCCGGTCGGCTGGGAACGCGGCTGACATTTTCGAGAATTCTTGGTGTTGTGTAATCCCTGCTTGGCCGACCGGCTAGGACACCCCCTTCACTTTTCTTCTTTTCTTAGGTTGGCATACGGTCCCAGCCGGGTAGCCCGCTGCCGGTCCCCTTGACCGGCTAGGACATCCTTGTATTTTTGATGGTTTTCGATTATTGCTGAAGTGCAAGCCAGGTAGTCGGCGGTCGGTCCCCTTGACCGTCTGGCACTCCCTGTGCTCCCTTCTCTATTTCTTTTCTTATGCTCTCACTTATAATAGTTTGTATGGTTCGTTTATCGTATAAATTTACGTAATAGCATTAAATATTCATGTTTAGAATATATGGTATTCCATTTGCTTATATCGCATGTTTCGAAACGGTTTTTGATATGTTCCCCTTTGAGTCGGTTTTACCTATGTTTTGATTTGAGCACTAATGGTTAAGTGCTATGAACTCTCATTCCCCGGCTATACCTCCTAGCTCGTTAGACTGAAATGTCGGAACGAGAAGGTGTATCCTTAATGCTTGTATGCATGTTTTAGTGGGGATACAACGACGTTGTTGGGAGGTGAACGCAATGCGTTGATCGACCAGGCCGTCAAATGTCGTATCTTTGCAAGGTGGTGTCATTGCATGTAGCATATCGCTTGATAATGATTCTTGTGCTCTTTCCGCCTCTTTCGTGTAGTTGTGACCGAATTTGGGGTACTCGGCTTATGAGTTTGACCGAGTCTTGGATGCGAAATGTGTATCGCATGTCGAATCGGAACATGTTTATTCCGAGAGTCTTGCCAGGTTTAGACTAGGACCGTATTATTATCGTCGTCCTACCGGGAGGAAATGAGTCTTTCATATACGAAATGTTTATCGTGTATGGTTCACGGAAATGTTTATCCCGTGGACGTGTATTGATCATACTTGCTATGTATATGGTGCTAGTGCGTGTCAGTAACCCTGAGAGATTATGTTACCATATTCGTATGTTTGGATGGATGTTTATATGTTGATTATTTGTGACCGTTGGATGACTTGGCGTGGTTTATATGTAGAGTCGCTATCTTATCAAGTATATGTTGGAGTAGGTGTCCTCCACAATACTGCGCCAAATAATAAATCTCATTAAGGAATATAATTGGGATATTTATTGGCTATATATATATATATATGATTAGTCAGTTGATTAACGTAAATCAATAACGGTTGGCTGACTAGAGTTTGACGTTATTGTCGTATGACGGCGGTGATCAACTGATCCCTTTCGTTCACACCTATAGGATGAAATCCAAATAGTAACTAATTATTTGTATATGATACAGTTGATTAGTCCATTACATATATTTGATATGTACGAGAGTTAATTGTTAAAAATTGAGTTAAGAACTCAAATTCGATTAAGTTTATTTTTCAATTAAGATCTAACTTATTTTAATATGACTAAATAAGATCTAACTTAGTAATTAATCGTTAAATTACTAAATTAGTTAAGGTTTTGAGATAGAGGTAATTAGTTAATTATACTTACAAGGAGTTGTAAAATAAATTAGCTACGCATTGTGGGACCCATTAAATATTGATATAATTGTAAAATATCACTTAAAATGCTAAGTACATATTATTTATTTATTTATGTCATATAATTGTTATATGATCAAATTAACACTTAATTATATAAGATAATTAAGCATATGATTAAAAAGTATTTGTGGGACAAATATCAAAAATCAAAATAGACCAAATAAGGCCACATGTGGCCGGTCAAGTAGTAGTAGTGTAGGTGATGATGGTTGATTTTGTTCATGCTCACAAGTCACATGAGATTATGACTGAAAGTCCATAAACCTTAATTAGACTCCTCTAATTATTTACTAAATTACTTTTTAATTTAGTTTATAATGATCTATGTAACATGCATGCAAATATAAAGACATTTATATAAGAGAAGAAATTTCCTCACATTGATATGGAAAATATAAGGGCACAACAAGAACTCCTTCTTGTTGTTCTTGAGCTAATAATATGGATGAATACAAATAATCCCCAAAATAGAAGATCTCCTCTAAGTTGCACCAAGATTAACCCAAATAATCTACCCTTATTATTAACTAGATAATAAGATAGATATTATTCTACTAATATTATGACTATATTACTACACTAGTAATACTTAGTAAATATTAGTGTTTGAGAGTTTTAGTAAGAATATGAGGTTTTTAGAGAAGTAAGGAAACAAAGCACAAAATGAAGTAGTAAAAAATGAGCAACACTTGGTCATTTTATAGGCCATTTGGCCGGACTTCACAAGCCAAAATAGGGCTCTTATTTTGTTCATTTTATCACATGCATTAGAGTGGAGTGTTGTAGAACAAGTGATGATTGTTTACTACTTGTTATGTCACTTTCATAAAGTAACTAAAGAGTAAAAATAAGAACAAAATCATCACCATGTAACTAGTAGCCCAACCGGCCACAATGGCCTTAGTTTGGTCCATTTTGATTTTTGATATTTGTCTTACAAATACTTATTGATCATATGGTTAATTATCTTGTATAATTAAGTGTTAATTTGATCATATAACAATTATATGACTCAATTAAATAAATAATATGTACTTAACATTTTAAGTAATATTTTACCATTATATCAATATATAATGGGTCCCACAATGCTTAGTTAATTTATTTTACAACTCCTTGTAAATATAATTAACTAATTACCTCTATCTCAAAACCTCAACTAATTTAGTAATTTAACGATTAATTACTAAGTTAAATCTTATTTAATCGTATTAAAATAAGATATAAATTTATTAGTCAATTATCGCATAATTGAAAAATAAGCTTAATCGAATTTGAGTTCTTAACTCAATTTCTAACAATTAACTCTCGTACATATCGAATATATGTAATGTACTAATTAACTGTATCGTATACAAATAATTAGTTACTATTTGGATTTCATCCTTTAGGTGTGACCGAAAGGGATCAGTTGATCACGCCGTCAAACGACAATAACGTCAAACTCTAGTCAGCCAACCGTTATTGATTTACGTTAATCAACTGACTAATCATATATATAGTCAATAAATATCCCAATTATATTCCATAATAAGATTTATTATGTGGCGCACTATTGTGGAGGACACCTACTCCAACAATCTCCCACTTGTCTGACACAAGTGTGCGTCACCGATTCTCTTGTCTCTTTATCACATCTCCCACTCAACGCAAGGTGTCTTCCAGGTCGCACTTGCGATTGACAATATCTAGAGTGGTTTTCTCGATAGGGAGAGTAACTGTCTGACCGGAAAATCTACCATAGATCTCTTTCCGAGCGTGGCCACGCATTTACAGTAACTTCTCCTCGAGTGGCCTAAAGATGTGTTTACCCAACGTGGGTGGACAATTCCTGTTGATCCATCTACTCTGTATGATGCAGATCACCATGATCCAGAAGAAGTCCATCGGCCTCCTTTTACGGCACGACCTAGAACATCAACCAAAACCAATCGGAAACTGCACCGACTCAGATAGACGGTCGCCAGTCAAAAGAATCGACTTATAGGAATAAGATAGAAGACCCTGCCACGACCAGGCATCAAACAATTGATTTAAGGGTCTCTATCATGTCACTGTCCGACAGAGTGTCATACAGTCTGTCTATGTAAACGACCAGTCATCTCCATGACCCCATGGTGCTGAACCAACAATCGATCGACTTACAATCTAGTCATTTCGAGACGTCACCTCATTTGAGTGACTAGGGACAAAATACTAAGTTCGTCCTATTCACTTGAATAAGGTCCAACAATCTATTCGGATAAACAAAGTATTAAATTTAGTCAAACTAAATAAAAGAGTTTAAAATAAAACTCAAACAATAAATGCCATTATCATATATGAAATAATTAATACAACATTCAATTATTACATATTACATAATCTAAAGGAATTCTGGCACATGTCTCAATCCCATTGTGACGACATGACCATCATGCTTAGCCTTTGATAAAAAGCTTGGTTTACTTAAAAGGATCAGCAAGGTTGTCATCGGGTCCAAACCTTACAAATGTCAATTTCTTTTCTGTCCACGTAATCTCTAATTACATGATATTTCCTAAGTACATGTCTAGACTTGTTACTAGACTTGGGCTCTTTTGCCTGAAAAATAGCCCCACTGTTAACACAATAAATTGTGATAGGATCTTTGGCAGTAGGGACTACTGTTAGTCCTTCCAAAAATTGCCGAATCCACACAGCTTCCTTTGCAGCTTCAGACGTTGCAAGGTACTCTGCTTCTGTTGTAGAATCCGCTGTAACGCTTTGTTTGAAACTCTTCCAGCAAACAGCTCCTCCATTCATCATATAAACATAGCCGGATTGGGATTTCATATCATCCCTATCTGTTTGGAAACTGGCATCTGTGTAACCCTTTACACGTAACTCAGTCTCGCCTCCAAACACTAAGAACGAATCCTTGGTCCTTCTAAAGTACTTAAGGATGTTCTTTACGGCTATCCAGTGACGCTCACCTGGATTTGCTTGGTAACGACTTGTCATGCTCAAAGCATATGCAACGTCGGGACGAGTGCACATCATAGCATACATGATTGATCCAACAGCTGATGCGTAAGGGATCAATTTCATGCGTTACAATCTCTCGTTTTTCGTAGTAGGGCACTATGAACTTGCTCAAAGTGACCCACTTCCCATAGGAATAAGCCTCTCTTAGAGTCTTCATGTTGAAACGGATCAAGAATCTGATCTATATAGTCTCTTGACCTTAATGCTAGTATCCTTTAGAATCAATCCCTATGAGATCCGGATACCTAAGATGAGCTGGGCCTTCCTAGGTCTTTCAGTTGGCAAATGTATTCCTAGGCCACTCCTGTAACAGAAGTGGCATTGGACTATCATTCCCATGAGTAGTGATGTCTCCACATTACAAGACTAGAAAAGTTACTTTCTCCCACTAAACTTCATGTATAAACACGGTTCCTCGACACTTCGATGAACCATTTGTTTAATTTAATGATCGAAAGATGATGATTCCAACTCCTGGCAGCTGCTTAAGAACAAGATGGATCTCGTAAGTTTGACATACCTTCTTCGGGTTTGATGGATCCACAAAACCTTCAGGTTGTGTCATGTACACTTCCTCTTCTAGAATCCCATTCAAGAAGGCGGTTTTGACATCCATTTGCTAAATCTCATAATTATGAAATGCGGCAACCGCTAAGATAATCCTTATGGATCAAAGCATGGCGATTGGGGCGAAGGTTTCGTCATAGTGAAGACCATGAACTTAGGTGAAACCTTTTGCCACCAATCTAGCTTTGTAAACATCATTATGTTTATCTATGCCACTTTTGATCTTATAGATCCACTTACACTGAAGAGGTATTACCTCCTTAGGTAAATCAACCAAGTCCCATAATTGATTGTCGTACATAGAATCCATTTTGGATCGCATGGCTCCTAGCCATAGCTTTGAGTCGGGACTAGAAATGGCTGCTTGGTAGGTAGTAGGTTCGTTACTTTCAAAAAGTAACACATTATAGTCATCACCTTCCTCTATAATACCAAGGTATCTATCAGGTGGATGACTAATTCTGCTTGACCTACTAGGTTCCGAAGGAATAATTACCGTACCAGACGAAGAGGGAACGTTTTCCTCTACATCCTTTTCGGTTTGTGGCTCTTGGACTTCATCAAGTTCAAATTTTCTCCCACTCTGTCTTTTAGAAATAAAATCATTTTCTAAAAGACTGCATCACGAGACACAAACACTTTGTCCTCGTGTTTATTGTAGAAGTAATAAGCACGTGATTCCTTTGGATATCCTACAAAAAGACATTTGTCAGATTTGGGTGCGAGTTTATCGTCAGACTTATTCTTAACAAAAGCATCGCATCCCCAAATTCTCATGAATGACAAATAAGGAACTTTTCCTGTCCATATCTCATATGAAGTCTTGTTTGCCGCTTTAGTCGGGCTTCGATTTAGTGAAAATATTGCAGATAAGATAGCAAAACCCCAAAAATAATCATGAAGCTCAGTTAGACTCATCATAGATCGAACCATATCTAATAAAGTTCGATTTCTCCTTTCGGATACACCGTTTAATTGAGGTGTGCCAGGAGGAGTCCATTGTGATACTATACCACAATCTTTCAGGTGTGAATCAAATTCATGGTTCAAGTATTCACCACCACGATCGGATCGTAGGGCTTTAATCTTTTGATTCAATTGGTTTTCTACTTCATTTTGAAATTCTTTGAATTTTTCAAAAGCATCACTTTTATGCCTCATCAAGTAGACATATCCATATCTACTCAAGTCGTCGGTAAAAGTAATGGAGTAGTGATAACCACCTCTAGCTCGGATAGTCATTGGACCGCATACATCCGTGTGTATAAGTCCTAATACTTCACTTGCTCGTGTCCCTTTTCCCGTAAAAGGAGCACGAGTCATCTTGCCTAGAAGACAAGATTCGCATACGCCAGAAGATTCGTAATCGAATGGTTTGAGTACTTTAGATGAAACAAGTCTCTTTATGCGTCGTTCGTTTATGTGCCCTAAACGAAAATGCCAAAGGTATGATTGATTAGGTTCACCTGTTTTGAGCTTCTTGTTTTCTACATGATAGACCTCTTTTGCAATATCTAGAACATAAATACCTCCAATAGAAATGGCGTCGCCATAAACCATTTCAGTAAAGCAAAAAGTACAACAGTGTCTTTAATACAAAAATGAAAAAAACCTCCATGTCTAACACGGAAGGAAATAGAGATAATGTTCTTGGTAAGAGTTGGTACATAATAACAATTATTTAAATACAACTCTAAACCATTAGGCAAAAGAAGAACGTAGGTGCCCACGGAAACTGCGGCTACCTTAGCTCCATTTCTCATGCGTAGGTCCACGTCACCCTTGGCTAGTGCTTGCACGTCCCTCAGCCCCTGTACATGATTACAAAGGTAAGAACCACAACCGGTATCAAATACCCAAGAAGAGGTACTAGCAAAGTTAATATCTATCATATAGAGTGATGAAAGAATTTTACCTGACGTTGTCACACAACCGTCTTTCTTGTCTTTCAAGTAATTGGGGCAATTGCGTTTCCAATGCCCTTTGCCATTACAATAATAGCAATCCGCCTCCGCGTGTTTGTTGACTTTGGGTTTGGCCTTATAAAAGACCTTTGCCTTTCCCTTGCCGGATTTCTTGAAAAGAGTCTTACCCTTTCCCTTGTCCTTTCTCACCCCAAGGTTCATGTTCTTCATTTTCATGGAAAGAACATCCTTGGGTTCACTCCCACTAGCCTCCATGTCTCTCTCAGCTTGGGTGAGGAGTGCATGGAGTTCATGAAAACTCTTGTCCATGCCATTCATGTTATAGTTCACCCTAAATTGGGTGAACTTAGGTGAGAGTGAATGAAGGATTTTACCCACCACCAAATGCTTTGGAATTTTGCACCCTAGACGCTCTAAGGTGTCCGCGTGCTCAACCATTTTGAGCACGTGTGGGCCAACCTTTTGGCCCCTTTGAAGCTTAGTGTCAAAGAATTTCGGAATTGCCTCATATTGGAGAATTTGAGGGGCTTGCGAAAACATCGAAGTGATCCTCGTGAATATCGCATATGCATTGAGAGAGATCAATTGGAGTTTGAGTTTGGGTGAGATTGACCAAATCAAGACATTCTTGACGTCATTAGCAACCTTTAAATAAAGGTCATATTCGGCCCGAACTACCGCGGACGATCTAGGCGCGGGTTCGGTGGGGGGCTCTTCAACCAAGTAGCGAAGCACGTTATCGGATAACGCGGCGCTCTTGATCGTTGATTCCCATTCAACGAAGTTACTTCTGTCATCCTTTAGGACACACTTGTCCATGACGGACCTCAACCATGAGTCTCTACCCAAGGTTGCAACGTTTGATGATGTTGACATTATGCGAATATGGTAACTACAACAAAAAGAAATATATAAACATTCATTGTTAATGTACTTGAAAAACATTTTAACAAGTTAAGCATTCATATAATGACCTCTCACTAAATTATATAAATGATTCCAAGACCCATTTTTATTTAAAAATAGTCATCGCATGCTACCTTTATTTAGAAATGGTAAGTCGTTATTTGACTAATTCTACCCTTAGAACTCTTGGTTGACGGATTTCAACTAAATCCATCTCCTAGTCCCAAGATAACGCTTATCTCGTTGAGTCCAATCCAATTTTAGCTTGTGATCGTATCACCCTACTTACCCGAGGTAAAAAGGGACCCACGAGCGTGGTAGCCCTAATGAACACGGGATTCATAGGTGTTATTAATTGGTAAGGCTAATCTCAATTTTTTTAAATATGTGAGAGATCTTGTCAATTTAGTTATTAATTCCCTATAAGTGAACTAAGTCGGTGAATTGTGAATAACGTTGAATTGACAATAACGGTAAATAAAATGCATGTGTGACGATTTTGGCATGAGCGGAAATAAAGCAAGCAATCAAGCAACAATAAAATCCTAGTATGGCCACCTAGCTAATCATAATTAACTAGATAGTTACAAATTCGGAAACCAACTCCTTGGTCCCTTGCCTCTTCACTTGGAATACCTTCCAAAATGGCACCGTCTTGAGGGAGTCACCGGTCTTCATAAAAATAATTACAAATATACAAATATACAAATTCCTATTATACATTTATTCTATAAAATAAAATTATTTAGATTATACAAACCGGCGATACGAGATCGCAATAAAATTACAACCAAACCGTTATTCCCTTACATTACGGGTAATAACGATTAAAATAACTAGGCCATACTAGGTACAAATTGCATAAATTACTTAAATAAATGACCATTCATTCATTCAACCATAATAAATAAATTGCTGCAAAAAGTCAGGCCAAAATCGTTCCTTAACAATTCAGGTCATGGTCATGTAGCTCGGATTTTTCCGGGATTTTATGACTTTAACCGTAAAAATCACTATCAAAATTTAAATCGTATTTAATTCAAAAAATTAACTAAACGAATTAGAACTCAAAATTAGTCACTACTAATTTTTTTGGTCATTAATTAAATCGATTTGATTTCATTTGCTAAATATTACGGTTTAATCATAACAATTATGAAATAAAACCAAAATAAAAATAAACATCATAAAATTTGAAACCAAAAATTTTGTACATTCTGGAACAATTCCAGGAACTATAAAAATAAAAAAAAATTTGCTCAAAAAATTTAAATTAATTTTATGAACAAATAGCTTTGTATTTAATGGTTTTATCAAATAAAAACATTAGATATAGTAAAATAGTGAAACAAATTATGAAATTTCACCAAGAGTATCAACATCAGAATGTAAAATGTACAAAAAAATTTCAAGACCATAAATGGACGTTTCAATGTTATGAACATTATAATCTCATATTATCGACTTTTATCGTATAAAAATCAATGAACATGCAATACATAAGTAAAAGTCACGAAATTTTACATAAAATATGTACGAAATGCATGTGAGATCATATTAAAATTTCATGGCCAGAATCAACATGCAACTATTTATAGTTAACTTTTAACTCATAAAATGCATGTTAACTCGGTTTAAACGCCAAAAATCAAAATAAATAGCAAATTAATCCCTAAAATCACGAAATTTAACCACAAACATTTTGAGGTCAGTAGGTATACATGCACCAAAAATTTTCGTCAGAATCGCAATTTTACTCAAAATTTGATTTATTAGTTATCTTAAACTTTAATAAAAAGTCCAAAATGCAAAAATGATGCTACAAGTAGCTTGATACCAATTGAAAGTCATAGAACTTCTTAGGGAACGTCTCTAATTATTACTAAAATAATACTTTTTAATAGTTTATAATGATCTATGTAACATCATGGCAAATTATAAAAGACATTTATATAAGAGAGAGAAATTTCCTCACATTGATGGGAACATATAAGGGCACCACCAGAACTCCTTTATTGTGGATCTGAGCTACAAATGGTTAACACAAATAATCTCCAAGGTAGAAGATCTCCTCTAAGTTTCACCAAGATTAACCGAAATAATCTACCCTTATTATTAACTAGATAATAAGATAGATATAATACTACTAATACTAGACTATATTACTACACTAGTAATACTTAGTAAATATTAGTATATGAGAGTTTTAGAGAGAGTTTTAGTTTTGAGAGATGTATGGAAAAATAAGAATGAACTTGTGAAGGAATGAACAACAATTGTTCTCCTTTTATAGCCAAGAGGGCCGGTTTTATCATCACAAAAATGGTGATGTTTTCTTCTTATTTTATTGCCATGTAAGGTTGTAATGTGTTGTAGTGAATAAAATGATATCATGTTTACTGGTCATGTCATAAGCATATGTTGCTTATGAGTATGAATAAGAACAACCATCATCACCATTTGACTTCACCATAACCGGCCATGTGAGCCTCAATTTGATCCATTTTGATTTTTGATATTTGTCCCACAAATACTTATTCATCATATGCTTAATTATCTTGTATAATTAAGTGTTAATTTGATCATATAACAATTATATGACACAAATAAATGAATAATATGTACTTAACATTTTAAGTAGTATTCTACCATTATATCAATATATAATGGGTTCTACAATGCTTAGTTAATTTATTTTACAACTCTTTGTAAATATAATTAACTAATTACCTCTATCTCAAAAACTCAACTAATTTAGTAATTTAACGATTAATTACTAAGTTAAATCTTATTTAATCGTATTAAAATAAGATATAAATTTATTAGTCAATTATCGCATAATTGAAAAATAAACTTAATTGAATTTGAGTTCTTAACTCAATTTCTAACAATTAACTATCATACATATCGAATATATGTAATGTACTAATTAACTGTATCGTATACAAATAATTAGTTACTATTTGGATTTCATCCTTTAGGTGTGACCGAAAGGGATCAGTTGATCACCG